>NW_017559788.1:199579-232902 GCF_001854935.1 Bemisia tabaci
GCCCATGGAAGTATCTGGATCCGCCTATGAGTTTAGTGACAATTAAATATACTACATATAATAAAAAAAAATGGCATTTAATCTCATTTATCATCGTTCAGTTGCTTCGTATGAACTAGCCCAGTGCTGCCGTGCTAGGGAAAAACGGCGTATAAGCCTTTAGACGTTGCTAAGTTTCTTTTAATAAAACACAAATTTATTGGAAAAGTTATGAATATTTTTCTTCCAATTTTTCAGACAGTGTTATTCAGGATTTAATCTACAATATCTGAAAATTTCAAGGAAAAATGTGTACAGCCTCATTCCAATATGAACATTTTATCTGAGGAAATTTGGCAACTCTCGAATGTTCATACGACGTTTTTACTTCGGACGGCGGTAGAATACTGCCGTGCTAAGGAAGAGCGCCGTATGAACATTCGAGAGTTGCCACATTTCCCCGGTTAAAACACGTATTTTCGACGAAATTTATGCATATTTTTCCTTGAAATTATCAGCAATTTTAGATTAAATTGCGAAAAAAATAGTCGGAAAAATTGGAAGACAAATATTTACAATTCCCCCGATAAATTCGTATTTTATCAGAGGAAATTCGGCAACGCCTGAAGGCTCATACGGCGTTTTTCCTTAGCACGTTAGAATAGAGGTGGTGCAACTCCTCGTCGGACATCCGTGTCCTCCCTCAAAAAGCACGGAAGGCATTATCACGAATAATTCCTCCAAAGAGAGTCATAAAGGGGGTCGCCCGAGAGAAGAGAAAGAGGGGAGGGGTGAGGAGGGGGAGCGGGGATTTATTGGCGGGCAGACCAATCATCGGAACGGCCCAACAGATAGCCGGAACACTTCCCAACTCGGGGCACTTATCGGACACCCTCGAGTGCCGAATCTCATCCCAAGATTCACATTCTCCCTTTCGCTTGGAAACATCACCAAACTGAGAAAAATCCTCGTGTGTACCCTCACGCGTTGCTAACATTTCTTCTGTCAAACACGCGTTTTCAAAATAACTTGTAAATATTTTCCTCTCTATTTTTTTTCGAAATTTGTATTCGCAGTTTAATTTAAAATATTCGAAAATTTCAAGGAAAACATTCATAACTTTTCTTTTTTTTTTTTTTTTTTTTTTTTTTAAGGAAGGAACGCTGGAAAGGGACAAGAATTTTTTTTTTTTTTTTTTTTTTTTTTTTAGTTCTTCCGGGAGAAAAAGTGGCGAATCTTATCGAAGATATGACAATTTAAGCATCTTGTTCCGCCGGCTGTGTGAACAAAGTCGGGGGTTTCGATTTCCATCCGTTTCGCACTACCACCCCAACATGGGGTGGGTTTCGGCCAGATGGTCATCTAGATGGTTAAACTATCATATGTTGGTTTAGGCTCTAATTTAGAAAGTTGCTCTGATCAGGAGTAGGCTAGGGAGATCGGGGACCGAGGTCGAGCCGACCAACTAAACCAAACTCACGGCTGCGTGTCTGCCCGGATAATGCCGGAATCATCCCTATTGGGGGATATAACTTTTCTTAAAAATAGCTATTTTCCCCAGGGAAACTTGACAGCGTCCGAGTGATTATACGTCGTTTTTTGCCGCGGAGGTTAAAGGGTGGTCATTCGCCGCGGAGGTTAAAGGGTGGTCATTCGCCGCAAGACGCGGCAGCCGTGGCGATAATCTTTCCGTCGAAGGTAAAGGTCAGCGAAAGTGGAAAGGGGGTGAGCCTCGCTTTGGGATTGCCACTTGTGCGATAAAAATAAGGCAAATTTGTGTGATCCAATCTGACCCGCTTTTTGAAGTAGCGGATACTAATTGATGCCGATTTCTGGTTGATTTTTAGACCAATTCAAGTCGGGATTGAATAAACCAATTTTGAGTTTAGGGAGATAGTCCTTAACATATACAGGGGAGGGGTACATTAATTTGATTGCTCGTGCATTTTTCTATACTGCCGTGGTACGGACGAACGCCGTAAGAACCTTCAGGCGTTGCCAAATTTCCTTTGGTAAGTCACAAACTTTTGGGAAGATGTGACAATATTTTTCCTTCAATTTTTCTAATAATTTTCTTCGCAATTTCATCTGAAGTTCCTGAAAATTTCTCGGAAAAATATCCGTAACTTCCCTTAAAATCAAACATTTTATCGAAGAAAATTTGGCAACTCTTGAATGTTCATACGGCGTTCTTCCTCAGCACGGCAGTATAGTTCATAGGAATAGTTTCCTCTCCTTCTTCAAGTAAATTAAGGCTACCAGATTTAAGACCAAAAATATGGATCTCGCGTTTAAAGCCTGGTGTCAAGACATTTTAGCGGTTTCACACTATGCAGTGCAATCGAGTGGGACAAACGTTAAATTCAGAGACCAACGCTACATTTCGAGTAATGATTATCGATGAGCAATTTGTTGAGCATAAATCTCAAATAAAATTCGCCGAATGACGACTGATAGATGTCGGGACAAGCACTTGCATGTGTACGTTTTGTGCGAATTAGATTAGGATGGCTAAACCATTTTCTCAACTCGTTGGTCACCAGTCATCATCATGCGAACTTGAGTTTTGATCCAATACGTAACTTATGCACTGATAACAGTGCAGGGTCTCTGAAATAAACTGTTTCTGGTGAAGCCATACGCAAAGCTGTAATAAAGTATGCTCCCACACAATAACTTATTAAACATGAAAAATTTCTTGTGAGTAAACTCACCACAATATGAAAGTAATTTGAGAGTGAGGATATTTTGAATTGTTGCTTCCTTACCTAAAACAGAAAAAAAGACAAAAGACAATTAATAAAAATGAATATTGTGGGAAAAATGGAGGGTTTTAACGACAAGGAGAAATCATTTTCGAAAATAGTAAGTTATACGTAGATCATTCCAAGCAAACTAAAATTCAACGATCAATGGATTGCATTCATTCATTTGAATTGAGTCAATGTGCGCCTTCATTCACTTTAGAAAATTAACTGTGATGTCGTGTCAATATACATATTGGTGGAAGCTCTAAATGATTTAGTTCAGTCAAGTTTCAGGATATGAATTCAAAATAAGGTTGTTTGTCAACCACGTGAATTTTTCCTTCAATTTTGCTGGATAGGCAACGAATCGATCAAGTAACATGATCAATAGCTTGGTGCTTCAATAGAGGGTATGTTTGTGGATTGCATCCATTGAAGTTCGCCTTCAAGTTAGCTGGATAGGCAACAAACCAACCAGAGAATGCGAATTTGTAGGAGAAGCATACTCTTATCTGGCTTTCCGCTTGGAATACACCTACAGATAATTCAGACTTTATTTTCCAACAAGGAGTCATTATATCTGACTCATTCATAAATACAACTATCCTCATAAATTATCGGGCTAAGCTCTTATCGAACGTAGCCAGACTCTAAACCAAGGAAGTTTGGAGGGAAGTGGAAAATTGACTTCTTACGAAAGGAGAATATGCTCGGAAAATTATGTTTCGGAAAGTATTTGAAAGAAACGCATTTTCATCAGATTTCTTGGAAACTGTAAACATGATTCCTTCCGAAAGGTAGAAACATCTCACTTTACTTCTCCTTCCTCGATTTTCTTAAACAGTTATTTAAAAAAAAATTCAAGAATAACAACGTCAGTGACATGACGAATATGCTGTTGGTTCATTGGTCAATATATTTATTTGCAGGTGCTTCAACAATACAAACAAGTGTCGAAAACGAAAATCGTGGGTTTGGAAGCATGTCTTGAGTAATTATTTCAGAATACGACTATTTTAACGCGAATGTAGGTGTGTAGTCTACACGAAAAATTGAAGGGAATTTATAAGGCGTCCACATTCGATTACAAAAATAAGGTGAAAGCAGGCTCATCATTCATTCGTATGCTTATCCGTGGGGGTTTGGAGCAAACTTCTTCCCTTCCCTCAAAAAAATAACTAAATATTTAGAAAAATAACTCAACTACATTAAGACAATACTCTTTTGTGCGTATTACATACAAAACGGCAAGATGAATATACTTAACGCAAAACAGGAAGATGAATAGATATTTTCTCTTGAATAATATCTCCAGAAAGAAAGAGCAAAGAAAAAAATACAAAGTTATATTAGGTCCGAAAATATTTTTAATCTGTAACTAGCACAAGATGTCCAAAAATCAATTTATTTTATTTTTTGGTGATGCCTTTTAATTCTATTATGGGCGAAAAAGTCGAACGGAGTCTGACTTTACGAATAGCTCCATTCATCTTCATACATGTTGCTTGCAAAATATTTTGTAAGTACTTCTTTTATCATCCAACTACCACTTTAACCGGAAATAAGAACCTAAACAACCAGGAAAAATTTCCAAGAATGTTGTATTGAATAAAAAATGAAATCTCTGAGTAAAAGATTGGAACTCGACGAAATGGAACCACGTTGACTTAGTGTTCGCAAGTCGATTTACCGATTGTGCAAGAAGTAGCAAAACTACAATTTTCGTGAAAATTGGCATTTATGAGATGAAAACTATAACGGAAGTGCGAGACCCCTTTCGAGAGCGAATGTTATTGTGCTTTTTGGTTTCCGAAAAGAACATCAAGGCCGAGTGTTTCAGAGGCGTAAAAACTTCCATCCGAAACTTGCGGACTTCAAATGTTTATTGCATTCACTGCGCAGTAGGGAAAATCGACATTTGAGGGACGAATACATGAATATGAATCACAAAAGGAAAACCAGGAAATATTTCTCTAGCTTCGCTTCGTGATGTTATTTTTTTTCACTTTCAAATTGCGAAAGTTTGCAAGGTCTGTAGTTAAGTAGTCAATTCTAGATCTCGGATATCATTGACAGAAACATTCTGAGCAGGGCAAGTCAGGGAGACGCAACCAACAGATGCTCGTTTTCAGGAAGTTATGATAGCGACGGCTTGAGGCCAGTTTTCAGAAAAACTCGAAAATTTGGAGTGCGCTGTGAAACGAGAAATCACCATTTCTGTCTTATTTTAGGAATGGCAAATGCATCATTAAATTAATGAGGCTCGCTTTATTTTTCAGCCTCGTTCCCGCCATTTCCTCTCCTATTTTATATCTATGCTCTCGGGCTGCCCACGGAAAAAATTCAATTGCTGATTTAAAAATTCAATTGCTAAAAAACAGTGACTGCAATATTTCAATGTAGATTTTACAACAAGAAAAATGCTACTTTGACCACCCCCCTAGTTAAATTAACTTACAATAGTGGTTATAGTAGCATTTTTTTCTTTTGGTGAAATCTACGTTGAAATATTGCAGTCACTTTTTTTAGCAATTGAATTATTAAATCAGCGATTTAATTTTTCCCGTGAGCGTACATTTACCTACATCATGATATTTCTATGTACCCTATCGTTATGCATTTTTATCTCATAAAAGAAACATTTTCTGTCAGGTCGACAGAAATTCCACTTAATAATGTCCCGGTGAAAATTCTCGCTGAGAGAACAAACGGCTAGTTTCAACGGTATTCCTGTTGTTTCATAAAGACGTTTTGACACTATTTCCGGTTGACTTAATAAGAATTCTCGTCGAGGAATAATAAACTGGAAAATTCTTTTCAGTGTAGATAAACCTTTTCCTCCATGAACATACGGTTCCTATGTCCAAATGTGACCAATTTTTAATGCATTCACACTGCAGAAATCGAATTTCATTCAAATCAGGGAGCTAATTTTATGAATTTGAGGGATAAGAAGGAAAAAATCGGAAACCTATGATAAAAAGGGTTGTTGTGATCGTTAAAGATGTAATGGAAACGCGTGAAATGAGCTTTACTGTTCATTTGTCTTCAACCTTCTTGTTTTTGAAATTGTCATTGTTTAGTCTTAAGTACCGAAAAACCCATCACAAAACTTATCGCCCTCAACCGTTGAGCAGATTAGAATGATATCGTAGATGATATTTATTTTTCCTAGCGTGAATCTGAAACTTTTCACTGAATGCATCACGGCGCTTTGATGCGACTATTCGTGCTCCATGGATGTGCGGGGTGCATGTCCAAATATTGAAGGCACTCAAGATTCCCAGTTTTTCGCCCAGTGAACAGAGCTTCGCAATATTTCTCGTGGGTCAATAGTTACATTTTTAATTGAATCCTCACATTGAATGGCAGCTCCAAGAGTGTCTTATACGCCTTACTTTTGCTTGGGAAATTCGAATGAATACGACGGAGCAGTGCTCATTGATAATTGTGTGTCGTAGTACCTACTATCACGATTTCAACTTTTAAACTTTATGAGCTGCGGAGTTTATTTCATTCAAAACCATAGGCATTGTAAAACCACACAATTTTCTTGAAATTGTTTCCAAAAGTGTTCTCTCCGAACAGTGAAATTTTCAGTGAGGAAAGCTTAACAGTTTCCTAGCAAAAATGTGACTTGTAAGTGAAATTTCGCAACGTTGAAACATAGCTTCGTTCTTTCGTTTGTGATATGATAATATGGACGTATTTCTGCCAAACGGAACTATGTGCATTTTGACGGGAGCCCTGTTATGCATTTATTCTTGTGGGTCTCAGGGCTCATGTTTTGATACACATAGTTCTGTTTGGCAGAAATACGTCCATATGGGCATCCGGACAGGCGGATTTTCAACGTTCGGATGTTCATATCGTTGTTTTTCATGCAGATGGAAGAACGTAGCTATGTTTCAACGTTGCAAAATTTTCACTTACTGATCGCCTTTTTGCGAGGGAACTGTTAAAGATTTCTCACTGAATTTTTTACGAATTTCTCTCCGAATCATAATTTCAGATTAGAATAATTTGGGGATGAAAATTTATTTTTATATTAATTTATTTTTATTTGCATATTTCTGTAAAATATTGAATTTTTTAAGTCAATTTGCAATCTCGGAATGGAGATACGTTCCTTTGTCTGGGAAACGACAATGTGGTATTTTTCCATAGCATGGCAGTGCTGATACACCTCAGACAGGAGTGCAAAAAATCAAGATGACTTTTGGTGGAATTCACCATAAGACCTTTCCGCATGAATGTAAAAAAGAGAAAAAATTCCACCCGCGCTTTCACATTTTTCCCTCTCGGCACAGCAAGTGCTGAAATGCAAGCAGCGAAAAGGTGACAATACGGTATCTTAATTCAAAGTTCCGTAAAGAAAACAAGGAACTACCTCAATTATGACACTACGACACGGATAGGCTCCCGGAATTCACCACCGTAACTTGCGTTTGCATAATTTCGCCCCCGGGGAGGTAAAAAGCAGCTGCATTGTCAAATCTATTCTGAAATCCAACTTTGTTCCATCGCCTCTCATAGAAATACCGGGGGATTAGGCAACGCTGGATAGCATCGGTGTAATTTATGCGGGCCGACAGCTCAGTTTTTCCCGCGGCTTTTTCGCGGCCGTGGCCGAGGTCGGTGAATGGTGGATGACGTTGTCCATCTGTACGGAAAACTCGCCTGGTTTACGTTGCCGCTCGTCGGGGCCCACCGAAAACCGGCAGCGCCATCTAAGCCGTGTTATTATAGCCGTTGTTTGTTGCGATGATTTATAATTACTCGGATTTTTGCGCCAGCCTCTTAGGCATGAGGGAGGGATCCAGGGGATGGGGTGATTAATCTGTGCGAGAAAATATCGCCGCTGCGAATAGTGCTAAAGAGCTGCATGGATATGAGTTTCTGGCGATTTCGTCGGCCGAATTTCCCCTTTAGAGTTGCGCCCTTCAAAGCGCTGAGATTATAGCAAGTGCTTCTTCCTCTCAACGCGCCACTAGTATGCTGGACCAGCATGACACTGCTAAAGAAGGAACATTAATGTACACACTACAACGATATGTTGCAGTATATGTTGACATTTTTTTCCAGAATCCCCCACAAAATAACCATAAAATACAACTCTCTATTGGTAACAATCTATACTATAAGCTCCAAGACCTCCTAATTTTGCGAAACTGGTGACGCTTAGTTCCAGCGTTCTACCGGGCCGATTTTCATGATTTTTGCGGCTATCGACGGGCAATTGTCTCTAGATAAGCCAACTCTTTTCAGATTTTCAAAATGTGGCCCAGGTTTTTTTATATTACGTGGTAAAGTTGCGAATTCTCCCATTTAAACAATGTAAATTTATACTTTTTGTCATAGTTCGTTTGAGCGTTTTACCGGGCCGATTTCCATGATTCTTGCGTAAATCGACAGGTAATAGGCCCTAGATGAGCCCGCTCTAATCAGATTTTGGAAAAAGGACCCAGGTTTTTTTAAAATCACGTTATAAAAGTGAGTGAATTTACAGTGTGCTCCGGGACTGCTACCGCTATGCGCGGGAGGATGCGCAGTGGTCGAGGAGGTTGCGTAGTAGGTGTGTTGCCTGCGCATCAGCTCTACACTTATCTACACAAGATTTCCGCCGGTTATCTCAAGATGAGCGGTGGCCGAGTCGTCTACGACATCGTCGGTAGTGTCCACATTGATCAAGGTGTGGGTTCGATCCCCGATTCCAGAGATACTTAGTATTAACCTGATTTAACTTGTTCGTTGTTTTACTGTAATATCTCATCAAGCAGTCATTCCTAAACGCGTCCTTTTGACTTCAAATTTTTTTTTTTCTTTATTCATCAAAACCAAAAATTATTTCATTCTATTAAATATACCTCATATCGAATTTTTTTAGGGGAAAAATAAAACTAATACTAATAGGAGGGTAAAAATAGGACCGCGAAGCGGCCCATTGATGGCGCGGAGCGCCTTCGGGGGGTTGGGCCGCGTAGCGGCCAGGGGGTGTAGCCCCCTAGTATTAAATAAGGAGATAAATGCTTTTCAACGTGTTTAATACGGTCGTTTTCAATTCGCCTTCAGTTGCGTCCGCAGCAATTGTTGTTACGAATATGTTGTGCGTGCTGATCTCAGCACATTACATACTTGACTCTTCGAAGGCGTTTGATGTGCGAAAGTAGAGCACCCTGTTGGAGAACAACAGAAGTGAGATTGAACGAATCGATTAATCCCTACATCGTTCGTTCTTCGAAAGATGGCGCTACTTGTGCACAAAAAACGCCTTCAGAGAATCGAGTATGTAATGGACTATAATCGGCACACACAACATATTCGTAACAACAATTGCTACGGACGCAGCAGAAGGCGAATTTTTCAGTTTAAAAAAAGAGTAAATCGGGAATCTGCGTGTAACGAGAGGGTATGTATTCCATCGAAATATATCGAACGAAGAATAAAAAAGTAAACCGATCAATACAGATTCGAAGGATAAATAAATAAAAAAGCTGATCAAAATCAGTAGAAAACTTGTATTTACCATGAAGATTTCAAATTGCGGTACCTCGAAATTAGGATCAGCCAAGATTTTGATTTTCCTTGATTTTAAGTCCACATGAACCACAGACTCACCCCCTGCAAACCGTTTTTGGATACATTTTTGTCGAATTTTTTTTGCTTCAAGACCACATGTGTGGTTTGCACAAGAAAAAAAGGCTAATTTTACTAGATTTTAATTTTCTCGAATTTTGACGGAAGTTAGCAAAAGTTGTTTGGAGAAGGCGAGGTCTGCTTAAAGGCGAAAACTTAAAATATATTTTCTACAATTGGACTTCATTTTGCAATTGGGAACTGTAATTTCTGGCTTATCCGTAAAAACACTTATGAGTGTGGGCAAAATTGATAGTACATGCTTCGTTTCTAAACTGAGCAAGGAAATGCAGTACCCATTTGTAAAAAGTGGTCCAATAGGCCAGTTGCGCTGGTCACAAAATCTTGTTTTGATGATTAATTCTTGTAGATCAGATAAAAATAATGAGATTTATCAAAACAGCAAATTTCTACCTTCAATATTAAACGAGTTATCGCTCTTTGAAAAGTCGGGTTTTTGACGTCATCCACCGCGGTATAATGACATCCTTGGTTTCTTCCCCCTTGCTTTTATCAGTTCGGAAGACACACATTTGCACTGGTTATTCAACATAAAACTCGATTGAAAGCAAGATGGCAGAAACCAAGGGTGTTACTATACCGCGGTGGATGACGTCATAAACCGAAATTTTCAAAGCGCGATATCCCGTTAATATTGGACCTAAAAAATTGCTGTTTGGATAGATCTTGTTATTGTCAGCAGATCTACAAAAGTCAAGCATAGAAATACGATTTCGTGACCAGCGCAACTGACCCATTGATCAAAATTCACTAACATACATCCAAAGAAATGTCTGCTTAAAACTGCACGAAAAGACTGCCGTGCTGAGAAAAAACGCCGTATGAGCCTTCAGGCGTTGCCAAATTTCCTAAAACAAATAATGAATTTCCGGGATATTTTTGGAACGTTTTTCCTCCGTCCATGAATTTTTCAGATAATTTTGTTTGCAATTTCACCCAAATTTCCTGAAAATTCCAAGGAAAAATATTAACAGCTTTCTTCAAAAATAAACATTTAATCGAAGGAAATTTGGCAACTCTTGAATGTTCATACGGCGTTTTTCCTTGGCACGGCAGAAGAGGAGGGAGCCCTGCCCAAAAATGATGCCGTGACCCGAAATTCCAACGGGGTCCAAAATCAGCTGAGTTTTTTTTCTGCGTGTGACTCCAAGTCAAAGGGCCGTCGTGGCGCCCCCAGAGGACGGGATGATGGATGGAATGATCAACACGTGGTGAGGACGACCCCGCGTCAAGGGTCAAAGGTAATTCACAGATTAGCGGGCGGGGGCGGGGGTGGGGGACGGGGGTTGGGGGACGGAGGCCCAAGGCGATCGGCCCGGCTTTAAGCGATGAATGATGAGGGTCTAATTATGGACAGGCAATCGTTGTAACGAGCTGAAAAGCCCCTGAAAACTCACCCGCGTCCGGGGCTGTACCTTCAGCGCGCGTCCCTGCCCTCCCCGTTGTGTCGAGATGCCCAACGCGGTGACATGACCCCAAGACACGTTGGCCTTGTTGTCAGAGAACCTAAAAAACGCCGCATGAATCGCCGTTTCCCGGCCGAAGAAACGTAACTTCATCCAAAGGTTGTGAAATTGACTTCAAGGGGTACTCTCGTCTAAAAATGGCAAAAATAATTTTTCTTTTAGTTTTTCCGGTTTTTCACTAATTTTATGTTTTTTTAGTGGTCATGTATCCACTATGTAATTATCATGATCCCAAAAACTCGAAAAAACTCGATAAAAAAGATGATCCCTTGCA
This sequence comes from Bemisia tabaci, assembly GCF_001854935.1. Lineage (NCBI taxonomy): Eukaryota > Metazoa > Arthropoda > Insecta > Hemiptera > Aleyrodidae > Bemisia > Bemisia tabaci. The sequence goes on from NW_017559788.1 coordinate 210,703, forward strand.
GAATGATGCACATGCATTTTGAACTTTTTCACTTACATTTACGGATATTGCTCTCCTGAAAAATCAGTTTCCCGCGTGTTTTTTCATCTCTTAGCAACCGTTCCTCAGGCCCTAATTGAGCTAGAGACCTGCGGTTTTATTTAAAATGACCAGAAATGTATGTTCTATTATCTAACAGAACCGAAATCTTTATTTTCTTCATTGATCATTTAGTATGTTAACAAACACCAAAAAAAAAAAAAAAAAAAATTGGAAACAATTCATGTTTCTAAGATAAATTTTAAAAAAAAATACTTTTAGTCAAAATTGATAAATTTGGCTCTCTAAGATAATAGACAGGAGCATTTCTTGGTACTTCAAAACAAATTGCAGGTCTCTAGTTCACTCTCAGTCCGAGAAATGGTTATCATAAGATGCCTCTTCAAAATCACTAAATCCAGTATTAGAGGGCAGGGCATGCAACCCGCTTAACTAAAATTTGGGGAAATCATATTTTTACAGGTACCTACCCATAGCAAAAGTTTCAAGTCGATAAGACTTGAGGGGGGAAAAAAGTTTTCTATACCGGAGTACCCAATTAAAAAATCCAATATTTTATAAAAATATATACCCTTGCAACTTTTGACTGAAATCCGTATGCTTTTTGAACGAGATTAGAAGAAAAGTCAGTGAAATTTCCAGTGAGAAATGCCCAAGATTTTCCTGGTAAAAATTCCAATCGTGAAGGGGAATCTGGCAATATGTTCTGGTCACGTTCTTTTGTGGGGGAATTCGAAGGCGCAGGAAAGTTGAATCAGATGTTTTCAAAGGGGAACAATTCCATTTTTGCATGAGCCTTGACTTGCATAAAATGACTTGCTTAATAAGACTCATCGAGGAATGGACCTGTTCCCTTTTGAAAACAACTGATTCAGTTATGGTCGAGTTTGCGAAGACGGCAATATCGCGACCGCAGTGAAGGATCAGCTTTGAAGCTGAGAATGCTGGTATTCAAACGTTGGTGCGAGTTTTTTCGCTCGCATCGATATGTGAATATTCCCTCAAATATCTTGCATTAGGGAGTAAACAACGAACAAAGTAGACTTGGAGGTGAGGAGTTTCTTTGAGAACTTATCGATAAAACCATTTTGCAGTTCTAGGGAAATACACCGTGTGGGATTTCCGTGGGAGAATCTGAAGTGTTTTGAAAAACAGGAAGCACCAACTCAGAATTATAAAAAATTGTTGACGAAATGGTCCGCAATCTCGCCTCGGATTTGAGATGGACATAAATAAAAAAAAAATCGTAGAGTTCTTCTGGTTCAAGAGAAGAATCTAATTTTGTAGTAACGACAGTATATTTTGCACGTACAAAACTGACCTGAATTTCACGTGGTAAAAACACTCCACTCCAAGTACTGAGTTCGTCTCTGCATGACTTCAGACAGGTTTCATAGATTTCTCAACATAATGAAAAGCTCGATACGTGCAAAGTTCTGGACACAAGTGATGTTTCAGTCGTCACAGAAACATCTGATAACCCGTGAATTGACACATTCAAAAGTTGACGCGAAACCGTGGGTGTACTTTCCACGGTCTAAAAAAATGCATATTATTTATCATTGAAGTAAGTTGATTGAGTACCGTTGAGTTTACCTGTGTTTTAACCATTTCAGGACAGAGTAACTTTTTATGAGTTCGTTCTCGTGTACAGTGCCGATGATTAAAACGTTTTAAACCCGCGTGAGATTGAACTCTGAATTCATTTTAGTCCCCTCTCGTTAATTATATTTGTCTCCTTGAATTCGTTAAGATCTCCATGTGATTTTTAATTGTTGCAGTCTCTGAAAACTTCGCAAAAATGCATACCGTTGAAATATTGAAACATTTGAAACACCTGAATAATGTTGGGAAGTTTTTTTTTCAAGTCCAATTTTTATGATATTATTGGCATTGACGACAAATCTGCTTCTGAAAAGGAAATTCCTCACCAAACATAGATGAAGTCGGGAAATCAGGGGTTCAAGTGCGTTTCGATTTATTTTTTCTAAAACTACAAAAAGTGCAGAACGGAGCAAAAAATTAAAATATTAGAGGAAAAAATGATATTCGAACATCCGTAAATTTGAGAGCATACATTGTATTGTGTATAATCGGGTTTCATTTTTATAGACCAGACAATAATGATGTCACGTAAAACTTTGGAGTGTTGCATCCTCTTTTTAGTCCTAAACCTACCTTCCAGTTTTTCCGAGACCCCTAAATATGAACGGAGCAAAAAATTAAAATATTAGAGGAAAAAATTATATTCTAACATTCGTAAATTTGAGAGCATACATTGCATTGTGTATAATCGGGTTTCATTTTTGTAGACTGGACAATAATGATGTCACGTATAACTTTGGAGTGTTGCATCCTTTTCTTAGTCCTAAACCTATCTTCTAGTTTTTCCGAGACCCCTAAATATGGATAATGTTGGGAAGTTTTTGTTTAAGTCCGATTTTTATGATATAATTGGCATTGACAAATCTGCTTCTGAAAAGGAAGTTCCTCACCAAACATAGATGAAGTCGGGAAATCAGGGGTTCAAGTGCGTTTCGATTTATTTTTTCTAAAACTACAAAACGCGCAGAACGGAGTAAAAAATTAAAATATTAGAGGAAAAAATGATATTCGAACATTCGTAAAATTGAAAGGATACTTTGTATTGTGTATAATCGGGTTTCATTTTTATAGACCAGACAATAATGATGTCACGTACAACTTTGGAGGGTTGCATCCTCTTTTTAGTCCTAAACCCACCTTCCAGTTTTTCCGAGACCCCTAAATATGAAGATCACGCAGAGGAGGGATTGGTGAATTTGGCATTCAAGATGTGTGAAGAAATTTCTACGATTTCAGGCACGTCGACAATCCACGTTGTGAACTTCGAAATCACCCCGTCACTCACGAGACTTTTCAGGAGGTTGCACGATGCGGCTATATCAACAGTTCTAATCGACCATCAGAGTGATCTAGAGACGTTTTTCAGCAATTATCAAACAAAAACCATCATGCTCTTCGCCAACGGCCTCGGCAAAATTATATCTTTCATACTCAACTCAGCATTACCAAAGAATAGGTTCTTCAATAAGACCGAACTGCAGATTGGTCAAAATTTCACTTACACTTTAAATAATACGCGAAAATTCCCAAATTACTGTAATGAATTCGACACGGGTGACTTTAAATTTGAAGTGAGATCGAATGACCCTTGCGATTACAGCATGCTCGTTACGTCAGAAGAGCTGCGCGACGCATTTGTCCTCCCAGATCACATTCTTGATTACACCCGCGGATTGTTCATTTGTAAAATTTTTAATCACAAAAACTACATCCTAATAATGCTTACAAGCACCGTCAAGGGTTGGTTTCAGGAAATCCACACTTCAATAAAGTTCATACGACGATCTTCCGACCGAAACTTGACAAACATCGACATGAAGACCCCCGTCGATCAATATTTGAATGCAACGTTCCAGTTTTTCTGGCGCTTCTTCAAAGGGCAGAAAATCGCGATATGCTGCGAGGACACTTGCCACTGGTACGACCCCTTCGAAAAGCGAGTATTCAGCTACCCAACCGAAAGTAAGCGGAACTTATTCAGCGTTCGGAACCGAAATGCTTCGGTTCTCAAATACTACGTCAACGACGATGCAGATACATTGACAGAACCGGTCTACGAGAAGTTCCGGTGGAGTTCATGGCTGAACTTCATGATCGACTCGTTGGACACGGAAAACTTCCGGTTGCCGGGAGAATGGTACCCGCTGCTCCGGGATGCTCTTACCTACGACACCTTTCGGGACCCGCTGCTTCGGGATGCACGGCTCAATTACGACGCCTTTCAGAAATACGATATAAACTTGTATGCGGTGACCCCCGGGTTCAGTTTCGGGGCTTACGACGAGAGTTACTTCGATCACACGATAGCGGTCGACACGTGCACCGTCTGCTTGGCTACTCCTCGCCTTGGCTACATGCCGCAATATTTAGCGCCCTTCAAATGTTTCACCCTCACCGTGTGGCTGTTCATCGTCGTGACGATCGTCGCACTTCTCCTCTCCCAATTCTTATTCCAATACTCGCAACGTACAGCGTTTCGTGGGTTGTACACGGAGCAAGACGTTTCCGCTTTCGAGGCAACATCCGCTGCGCTCACCGTTTACGCATACTTCATATGCGGTGCACCATTCCGAGTCCTCCTGGGTCGCTTCGTCACGGGGAGAATTATCTTCCTCGTGCTGGCGTTCACGGTTTTAATCGTCAGCACTGTGTTTCAGAACGGGATGGTAACCCTCTTGAGCGAGCGAGTTCGATATCCGGACATCGACACGGTGAATGAACTGAAGGAATCCGATATACTAGTCCAATCGCACGATATAGACACGCAATCTGTGTTCCTCGATCAATACACCGAGTACGGCGAACTCAGCCATAAACTTATTGATAGCAGCAAATATTATGAGGCACTCGTTGAAGAAGGAGTGGATGATTTTGATAATTTCGAGTTTTTTGATGCGTATTATGACCTGAAAGAGGGATACGATTTAACAGCATTCAAAGACCGATCGACTTTGGATAGGGTGAGGGAGATTATGAAGAGCGCAACACGGGCTGCCGAGACGGATTCTTTCATTTTCAGCATCCCCAATTTCCTTATTTCGCGCCAAAACTTTTGGGTGAAGCCGAAGGGTGCCGTCAGATCGATCGAGTATCACCACGTCCGAGATTGCTTTTTGACGTACCCGATGACGTTTCGAATTTTGAAGAACTCGATCTATTTCGATGAGCTTAACCGGAAGCTCTCTCAGTTCGTCGAAAGCGGGGAGATGAAGCTGTTTCGAAGCATAACTGAGGAAGGTTTGGAGAAATTTTCGGCTCCTGAAGAGAGCGAAGACTTGCCGAGGGTTTTCGACATGAGGGACCTGCAGCTGGCCTTTATCGGTTTGGCCCTCGGCCTCATACTTGGGTGCTTTGTATTTATCGGCGAACTTATGGCGGATTTGTTGAAGAAGTAAAGGACCAGCCAGCTAGCGTTCATGGGATTAGGCCGGTTACAAAACCTTTGGATTTCATTTTGCGAGAGGGAACTGAGAGTATTCCAATGTCGCTAAGATTGGGCGACTCGGTTTGCCTTGCAAATATACACAGATTATCTTAATTAGTTTCATCTTAACTCCCAATAAACTATAGCTTAAAGACGAAATTTACCTTTGTAAATTTAATTTTTTCTATGATTTCAGTAATTTTATTAGTGAATATAAGATACACAATTTTAGTAACATCGGAACATCCGTGCACAGAAACGTCCCGCAACAGAACCCGGGATCCAGCAACAGCCGTGAGGATTGGCAAATTTCCTCTGATAAAATTAATATTTTTGAGAAAAAATATTAGCTGTTCCTCTCGAAATGTTTAGGTAATTTAGATCTGATTGCGAATAAAATCCTCCGGAAAATCCAAGAGAAAATACTTTTAGATTTTCCTGAAAATTCACATTTTATCAAATAAAATGTGTCAACATCGAGAGGCTAGTATGACGTTCTCCCTTAGCACGGCAACGTTGATCACTGGTCACAGCTGCGAAGACTCCAATGCCGCATATAAGAATCAACTCTAAGGCTGAGGATGCGACTATTTGAACGTGGGTGTAGGTTTGTGGTATACACGCTAGATTGAAGGAGTTTTCTCCCGCGTTCGCTTCGTGAGCGGTGTAAATTGATCGATTAAACATGAGAATTCAGATGCGTCCCATGGTTGTACACACGAACAGTGGAGAGACAAATTATCCAGGAGTGGGGGAGGCGCACTTGACTACTTCGAGGTCCAACCCTTTGTTGCTTACTCAGCATGTTTCTCTCATTTTAGAAGTTGTCTTGGACTAGTTATATGTTAAGTTGAATATTTTAGTGAATTAATTTGCACTTTACCAGATTTTTCGTGATGAAATATTTATTTTTGAGAGAGGCCATAAGTAAAATCCCTTCGAACCTTCACATAATTAAGATTAAATTACGAATAAGATCTCCCCCCCCCCCAAAAAAAAAAAGAAAGAAAAAATCATACGGCGCCTGAAGGCTCATATGGCGTACATCCGACGAAACCCACTGAAATGTCTCTCGAATGAAATCTGTCAATGAAAAATCCTCTGTTCGAACTTTCATTTTAGTCAAATTTAGGTGGAACGAGCGGGTTTTGTATTTTGAGCAATAAAGAAGGGGATTCAAAAAATCTAAGGGACCACTTAGGACATGAAGTTTTCGGAAGTTTTTGCGAATTATTCTTGTTTTTAACTTTGTCTCAATCTTCCTCGGATCTGAAATCTCACATCCTTCGGAAACTATGCTCCCAGTCCTACTAACTGCTGTAAATTTGCTTCGTCACGTTTGACGTTACAGAACATGTACTCCCCCCCCCCTCCGGGCATAGATAATTATTTTTACATGTAAAGAAATGATGGACTAATTTAAGGGCCTTTTCTAACTTAAGATTTGCCTACAGTTGATCTATTCTATTCCTTACCTCCTTTTTCAATCGCATCCAATATTTTCCGCCGGTGCGGTCACTCCATTTTCCCTACATCTTCTTTGTCTATAGCCTCGTCTATCAATTGCAATAATCAGCCTACTGCTCGTCTGCAATTCTGCATCCACCCTCAAGAAAAGCCACGGTGTTACGAGAACACGGATCTCCAATCGATTAATTTGAGACACCAACCGTGACACTTCAGGTCAGGCACGTGGGACATAAATTAGACTATGACTCCATCCTAGGATGATTAAAGGCCTTCAGGGTTGAAATTAGTGGCTGTAAGGTAATTGTCAGTCGGTGGAGGTGTAGCAACTTACAGCCATAGGGCGTTCATCAACCTCGCACCGCACAATGGATCAAGCCATTCGAAACGGTCGGACATGACATGTTTGGCTAAAACTGTTGAATTTTGATTCTGTCACGAAATGAACAGACCGGTGGAAAAGGTACGAGTTTAAGCATTCTGATACATGCGTATTGATCAAAATTTCACCTAAAACATTATTTGCATAGCAACAATTATTGAAAGCAACTCCTCTTACAGATACTTAACGTTTTACGATGCGAAAATTCAAACCTCCCGCTCATGAAAAAACAGAAGTTATGGGAGTCGCATCGCTCAATAAACGTTACCATAATAAACTCTGCTATATGAAAAAATGATAACTCCAACCTTAGCGCTTCGGCTCAGCTACTTTTGAAAATTGTTTGAAGCACTGGGAACGCTACACGTACCATAGATTCCCTCCTGCAAACCGTTTTTGGGTATATTTTGTGGCATTTTTGTTTTGTTTATTTTCTGCTTCAAGACCATTGTTGTGTTGGCACTTTTTCAGTTTTAACGGAAAATTTAGGCTAAACTTCCCGCCAAGACTAAAAATTTGCAGCATATAATATTTTATTTTGCATTTAAACTTGGTTCATCGTCAAAAGTTATTCTGAAATCCCCCATAAGAAGACCATAAAAGACAACTCTCTATTGGTGACAATATTAATTAAAGAGCCCAAATGTTTTCCAACGTGTATTATAAAGTTGTTTTCAATTCGCCTTCAGCTGCGTCCGCAGCAATTGTGTTCACGCATATGTTGTGCGTGCTGATTTCGGCTTATTACATACTTGACTCTCTGAAGGCGTTTTATATGCTAAAGTAGAGCGCCCTGTTGGAGAACACCAGAACTTCGATTGAATGAATCGCTTAATCCCTCTTTCGTTTGTTCTCCGAAAGATTGCTCTGCTTGTGCACAAAAAACGCCTTCAGAGAGTCGAATATGTAATGAACCATAATTAGCACGCAAAACATATTCGTAACAACAATTGCTGCAGACGCAGCAGAAGGCGAATTTTCAGTTTAAAAAAAAATATATTAAGAAGTCTGCATGCAACGCGAGAATATGTACTCGATCGACTAGAATCGAACGAAAAATAAAAACGGGAATCAATCGACACCAATTCAACGGACAAATAACATTAAACCCTGATCAAAATCGGTAGAAAACTTGCGTTTGCTATGAAAATTTCAAATTGGAAAGGATCAGCCAATATTTTGATTCTTTGCGATTTTAGGTCAACACATACCTACCATAGATTTACCCCCTTCAAATCGTTTTTGGGCACATTGTACAGCATTTTCTTCAAGACCATACTGTGTGCACGTCGTTAACACTTTGAACAACACAAAGGCGGGGAGAGATCATTGTTCCATTAAGTATCCCTTAGATCTCGTCGGAGAGCGCGATTTGACTAGGTGGACTTTTGATTTTCTCATGAGCGAGGCATTCGATTTTCTCGTAACTAATGTAAACTTAAAACGTTAATATCTTCGTTAGGAGTTGACTTCAGTAACTATAATTGCGCGAATCGTGTTTCCATAAAATTTTGGCGAGGAGACATGTATCAAAATGCTTGAATTCGTACTTTGTCTACTTGTCCATTTTAAACAGTGCTTCAAAAAATGAATTGCACGAGAAAAACAACGAATAAACTGTGACATAACGGCGTATCTCAATTTCCAAGTAAGTGATATTTCATATAAAAAGCCATACTTTCTGGAGCTTATGCTGGAACCAAGATACGTCTTCACGTCTGCGAGCCGATTGTTGAAATTGATAGACAAAGCTATAGACAAAGACGACAAAAGCGATTCGGAGGGATGCTATTGGTGGAAGCGGGTGGTGGCAGTGGACATAGGAGGTAGGTAATGGACTAACTAAAGGCAACCCACCAAAACCCGACAATTGGCCCATCATTTCCTTCCTTAGTCTATAAAAACCAACCATGTCAACTAATAGGATCGCTCCAGACTCCCCATGTCTTCTTTGTCTATCGCTTTGTCTATCAGTTTCAATAATCGGCCGCTGAGGGACAACGGATTAACACGATGTTCTATACGCTTGTGTGTTAAAAGGGCTTTCATTGTCATTGGAAAGGGATATTAGTCTCCAACTAAGTTATGAATTATTGCTGATAATTTGTTTGAAAATGAGAACGACAGTCACTGTGTGCTTTAGTTACTAGCTGTAGCATTTTGTCGCAGAAAAACCGCACCTCTCCATAAAATCTGGATTAGTAAAACTTCGAGAATGCTTTGCATGATGCATGATGAAGAAACGTATCAACCACGGACGCAAGTTTCTACATAAAAAAGGGGTTGAAATTTATGAGTGTGAACCATGAAAACATTTAGTATGTGCGGACATTAAAGTGCCATTAATCCCGTTCTAACTTGCACTATTTGTTGCATCATTAGCGAGCGCGTGCAAAAAATACAAAAAACGATTAGTGCCCGCTCAAATCCGAGTTTTGCCAAGTTTGCGAAGAAATAAGTTAACTCGAACTTGAAACTTTCTTTCCGCATCATCGTGGCGGTCAATGATGTATAAATACCTCACTCTGAGAGCGTCAGTCATAAAAACACAAATCGGGGCAAGCAGAGATTAATGTCTATACTTAAACTTAGTTACGGAGAGAACTTTATTCAAGAGTGGAGATATTTAAAGAAATCGCAACTGCGTAATTCTGTATTGGAACAGTGCACTTCCGTTCCCTCCTGCTGGGACGGTTCCGACTCCGAGTCCAACAGTTGAAACTTGGAACTTGGAAGTACCCTCCGTTTCGCGCTCTGCTAAACATTCTCGAGAGTATTTCCAGCTTTCATCCGGAGCGCTTCGATTGGCTTCACTCCTCCTTATTCTTCATTTCCGGGCTCCCGGATTCTCTTGGAACTATTTTAAATATTTATTTTTCTCATTCCCATGCAACTTCTCTATTTCATAATTCAAAGAATACTCCGTGGGATCCCGTCAATGAGGTGCAAGCCAACTCGTGAGTGTTCCGTAAGTCAGATTTAGCTTTATGACTTATTGCCAACCTCCAAGACTGAACATTTCGATACTCTTCGCCTCGCGTGCAGATCCAACTATTGATTTCCACGTGCAAAGAAATGAAATCGCTGATGTGGCTTGGTTCCTTTCTGCTTACCGCGGTCCAATTCTCCAAAAAGAGGTGTTGAATCCCCGAAAGTGAATGTTTCCACCTCCTGGCAAGAGGCCAAGGGGCCGTCAATAAATTACGTACGGCTCTTAGGGGGGAGGGAGATCTCTAACACTGCCTTGCTGAGGAAGAACGCCGTATGAACATTCGAGAGTTGCCAATTGTTTTGATAAACCGTGTATTTCTGACGACATTCATGCATATTTTTCCTTGAAATTTTCAGATATTTCAGATTAATTTGAGTGCAAAATTCTCTGAAGATTTTGGAAAAAAATATACACAAGTTTCCTAAAGAATTCGGTTTTTGTTGAAGGAAACTTGGCAACGTCTGAAGGCTCATATGGTGTTTGTCTTTAGCACGGCAGAACAGCCTTACGGTGCCTTACGTGGGGGGAAGGGTGGTTAGGCCTGAACCTAGCGTAATTTTCAGAAAGGGGGGACGCCTTACGGTGCCTCACGAGGGAAGAGAGGGGAGGTCTAAAACAGGGGAAAAGCGCCTTACGTAATTAATAGATGGCCCCTAATAGAGGGTCTTCACAAATGACTTCCGTTGACTTGCTGGACTGTGCGGCGACGAAATCCGAAAATTAAAGGCGTTGAACGTCAACAGGGTTCGGGGATCAACGCTTGACAAGATTATAAACATGACGAAGCAGGGGAAGAAAAATAGAATAAAAAAGGGATCCCAGCGGTGCACTTAAGCGGGATCGGCTGACGGGGCTAAGAGAAACTCGACGAAGACGTGATAGGATGGATGGGGGAGGAGGGGGCGAGGAAAGTGGCGGGAAGGGACGCCGAAAAGCGGGAGACCGCGCGATCATTGATGGCGAAACAAATCGTGGCTCTATGAGGAGCTTCCAGATCTGTTGCTCGGCGAGCGTAAGTGATTCCAGCTTTGATTTGTTTTGCGGACGCGGCGCGGCTCACAGCTCACAGCGAGCTCGCCTCGTCGACTTTTCCCAGGAATGACCTCTGTTGCCGGAAGCTTCACCAGTGCTCCGATTATTGACACCATGTCGATACGACAAGACAAGACATAGCTCTATCTTAACCGTGCTATGCATCTCATTTCCATGCAGCGTTCGAAACTCGTCTTGAGTTTCAAGAGCCATGTGTCCCATCAAGCTCGATTTTTGGGGGCAATTGAAGTTTTTTAGACGTTCGAATTGACTTTTTTCCTACATATGAAGGCGCATTTAGTGAAAAGTCAGAATCTGATGCCGTGCGTCGAAATTTAAAAATATCACCCACCAGAAAAATTAGGAGTTTTTGGGAGAATTTTTAGGAGACACGTTGGCGGAGGATTGTATACATAACAAGGCTCACGTCATAATACATTCAGTTCCGTTTGGCATAAATACGTCCTACTTGTCTTGATTTTTTGAAAATTAGGGAGGGAGATTCAGGCTAGCGTTACGTAATTCAAAAAGGGGGAAGGTGTCGGTAGACCACGTTACTAATGCGAAACAAGGGGGGAAGGGGAGTCAAAAAATCGGAAATAGTGCGTAACGTAATACTTGAACGACCTCTTACTGCCGTGCCGAGGAAAAACGCCGTATGAACCAGTGGCGTGACGTGCTGTGCGATATATCGATTGATCTGCCTTTTAAAGCTATGGAAAAGTATCGATAACCAGGGTGCTCGCAGCGAACACCTTAATAATCGATTGTTTACCACAGCTTCAAATGGGGAAATATCGATAGGTCGAGAAGCACGCCACGCCACTGGTATGAACCTTCAAGCGTTGCCAAATTTCCTTCGATAAATCACGACTTCCCCGGTAAACTTATGAAAATTTGTCTTCCAATTTTTCAGATAATTTTGTTCGCAATTTCACATGAAGTTCCTGAAATTGTCAAGGCAATATATTGATAAACCTCAAAAATAAACATTTAAATGAAGGAAATTTAGCAACTCTCGAATGTTCATACGGCGTTCTTCCTTAGCACGGCAGCTTAGGGCTAAATTCAAGGTTTTGTGCATAGTCGGTCCTAAACCCTTAGATGCCCAATTCGAGTCAAGTTGACCAGAGCCGTGCTAAAAGCACACGTCCATCGGGAATTTTTCGACAGCTATCCCTAGAAATCCCAAACCGGGTAAAATTAACCCAAAAATCTCTTCAAGGGGAGTTATGGATTCGGTACTCACGAGCTTTAAAACCCGATACCTCATTGGCAGCATAGAGCGAGGCATTGCGAGTTCACGCCTGGCGCCAGAACGCCTTCAATTTTGCAGACGCAACACGGACGTCCATCAAGCACGAATAATTGTATCTCTGCACCGTCATCAACGCTCGTCCTTTCCCCTGCTCTGTTTCCATATTGTGTTCGTCATCGTCAGTATGATTTGTAGGGGTGCTTCAAGGGGTACGTGAGCAACACAGCCGAAAATGATCAGTAGAGGGGAGAAAAAAACAACAACAAAAAACATGAATATGTCCAAATGTTAGCGGAAAATCAGTGACACTGTGTCACTGACACACTCTGAGTTAAAATGAATGTATACAATAAAAGGCACACCGAGGAATAATCATCGCTCTTAAAAACGACATCCTCACTTTCAGAGGCGTCAAAAGTGTGTTCCATGCCTCAACACCGTCGTTTTTTTTCAGGGATGGAGAACTTTGTATTGAAACTGCATTTTTACGGTGCGAAAATAAAAGGCTCGTTCGTATAAAGCAGAGAAATATTTTATCGCCCACGCCGCCCAGCCGTTACGAGCTCTCTCTCTCTCTCCACCCTCTGACCCCTCCACCCCCACCCAATGTCGAGATGAGCTTAATTTTGATGCGCCTCTTTTCCGCGAAAACGAAAGCAAATAAAATGCGAAACTACCAGCGAATCGTAAAAACCGAATCGCTCAATTTGGAATGTGCGTCAGAATATTGAATTAAAAGTCTCTATATTAATTTAATATCGCGAATGGAATTTGCGGCAGAGGCTGCTAAAAATGTCATTCATAAATAGTAATATGAGCCGTTTTTACAACCGTCTCGTCCCATAAACAGCTTCTTTTCCCAGCGAGCTATGTGCGATTTACATTGTGATTAAAGTATCTTAAGGAAACTTCTTAGCAAGCTCTCGAAGTATGTGGAATTAAGAACGAGTTATTCATTCTTCTTTAGACAAAAAAATCGTTACTCCATTTTAACGTTCAAAATTAAACAACAATTAGCACGCATACACAAATGCCAGAACCCGGATGGAAATTTCGTACCTCTCAGTTTTATATTCTCAGTGAATATTAACTGATTTTGCCTAAGGCAGAAGAAAAATTAAGGAAAACTATAGCATCGATAAGAATAAAAAACGGAACGGGACATTTCCGTTTTCGAAATGAGAAATCGTAGCTACATGTCAATGTTCAAAATTTCAACTATAATTAACAGTTTTACCAGGGAATTTCCTGGTTGGGAAATTTATACTTCGCAGTATTATGCTTACAGTGCATATTCACTAATTTTACATCTGCCTTTTGGTACACTCGAAACATTTTAAACCGAAATTGCCAAATCATATTGCTGTGAAAGGTGGATTTGTTATGCCAATTTTGCATCTTCGGAATAAAGATACGTTCTGTCGTCTGTGAGATGACGGATTATTGTAAACTCGCGGGAAAATTCAACACAACATGAGAGATAGAAACAGAATCAATAAAAGAAGAAAACTATTTTCTACCACTACATCACTGTTGTGCTGAGGAGATCCGCCGTATGAGCCTTCAGACGTTGACATATGTTCTCCGATAAAAAACGAATTTACTTGGTCAATTCTGAATGTTTTTCTTCCAATTTGGCAAACAATCTTGAACGCGATTCAATCTAATATGGCTGAAAATTTCATGGAAAAGTAAACATAGACTTCTTCCGAATAGAATTAACTATCAGGAGAAATTTGGTGACCTACGAATGCTCATACGGGGTTCTTCCTTAGGATGGCAAAGCTGTGAGACATAAATGAGAATCAACTATTGAGGACCTGCTTTACAGCGATTAGAATTATCTTCACATTTATTGTTTCCAGTTTTATCAATGAAATACTGCCTAATGATTCCTTCATGCTGTTTGAGAAGTTATTATACTTAACTCAATACTTGAAAACTAGGTGGATATGCCCCCTATTTTTCTAAATTTTAAATTCAAGCCATTTCCCGCCAGCAATAGTGCCAAATTGTTCTGAAGAACCACCACAAACTAATTTTTCTATCATAATTGAATCGGTCTTTGTTCGACGGGTGTTAGACCAAAAAATCATGAGCCCTAGCTTTCACTGGTCTCACAAGAAGCTAGGCTCTTGAGTTTTTATGGGCTTCCGCCCGTGTAACGGAGACTGATTAAGTGGAGAAACTAGTTAGTGTTGCGGAGAAAAATATTTTCTTTCCGTAGCAAGAACTTTTCGTTTCGAAGAGAAAATGTTATTCTCCGGAACACTAACTAATTTCTCCGGAGAGGAAATAATTCTCTCCCTAGCAACACCTTATCGTTCTGAAGAGGAAATATTATTCTCCGGAACACTATAACTTATTCAGCAATAACTTTTTGTTCCGAATAGAAATTTTCCTGGGGAAAGTTATGAATGTTTTCTCTTGAAATTTTTAGGTAAATTAGAGCTCATCGCAGATGAAATTCTCTAAAAGTTTCGAAGGAAATCATTCACAGCTTTCCCAGAAATTTCATATTTGGTCAACAAAAATTTTGGAAACGTGGGAAGGCTCAAACGACNATGAAATACTGCCTAATGACTCATTCATGCTGTTTGAGAAGTTATTATACTTAACCCAATATTTGAAAACTAGGTGGATATGCCCCCTATTTTTCTAAATTTGAAATTCCAGCCATTTCCCGCCAGCAATAGTGCCGTATTGTTCTGAAAAACCACAACAAACTAATTTCTCTATCATAATTGAATCGGTCTCTGTTCGACGGGCGTTAGACCAAAAAATCATGAGCCCTGGCTTTCGTTGGTCTCACAAGAAGCTAGGGCTCTTGAGTTTTTATGGGCTTCCGCCCGTGTAACAGAGACTGATTAAGTGGAGAAACTAGTTAGTGTTGCGGAGAAAAATATTTTCTTTCCGTAGCAATAACTTTTCGTTCCGAAGAGAAAATATTACTCTCCGGAACACTAACTAATTTCTCCGGAGAGGAAATAATTCTCTCCCTAGCAACACCTTATCGTTCTGAAGAGGAAATATTATTCTCCGGAACACTATAACTTATTCAGCAATAACTTTTTGTTCCGAATAGAAATTTTCCTGGGGAAAGTTATGAATGTTTTCTCTTGAAATTTTTAGGTAAATTAGAGCTCATCGCAGATGAAATTCTCTAAAAGTTTCGAAGGAAATCATTCACAGCTTTCCCAGAAAATTCATATTTGGTCAACAAAAATTTTGGAAACGTGGGAAGGCTCAAACGACGTTCGCCCTCAGCCCGGCAGCGTTGGTTACTGGTCACAGCTGCGAAGACTTCAATACCGCATATGAAAATCAACTCTAAGGCTGAGGATGCGACTATTCGAACGTGGGTGTAGGTTTGTAGTCTACACGAAACATTGAAGGGGTTTTCACTCGCGTTCACTTCTTGAGCGGTGTATATTGATCGATTAAACATGAGAATCTAGATGTTCCCCGTGGTTGTACACACGAACAGTGAAAAAAGTGATTAGCCAGTAGTTGGAGGGGTAGCAAATCCTGCCAGGGTATGGCCCCTTTAAAAAAATAAAAAAAAAATAAAAAAAAAATTAGTAGGCTTCAGCTACTTGAAGGCTCAGCCCCTCTGCTTCTTTCACCGTTTCACTCACTTTAATATCGGTCTTGAGCCAGTTGAATGTATGGTTTTTTTGTAAATTTCTGGTGCACCTTAGGGATAATTCCTTGATCTTTTCAAGTACGAGTCTAAATAGTCTCTTTTACAGAAACTTTTCTTTTTCTTATTCGAAAAAAATTTAGTAACTGAAGGTGGAAGAAGGAATTAAAATTTTCCTCAAATTTGAATTTTTGACAGGAGAAAATTTAAAACTAATTTGAATTCAGAAGTCTCCAAGGTCAATTTTCCCCAAAATACGACTTGACTCGTTTCTGCCAAGCTCGTTTCAATTGTTTCTATCTCTTGCTCGAGTAAAATACTCTTATTTTCAAACACTCAAGTGCATATTAAAGGCAAAGTCACCCGTCTGATGCACAATTTTCCGGTTCGCCCTACACATCGGCGCGCTTTCCTTCAGAGATGGAATATGAGCAGATATTTCATTTTTTCGCCGACACGGACGGATTTCATTTTATAGGCGCCAAAACGCCCCTCCGAAAAGCTCAACTGCAACGCTTAAATAAGTTTGTGTTTTACTAGTGTGCCACCCCCTCCCCCACACCTCCCCGACATGGGCCTGTGCATCATAAATCTTCGTGAAATATGAGGACGAGAGCATTATTAAACTGCAATGCAGGAGAAGTTGCCTGACTTAACTTCGAAGGCGTTGCGTCTCATTCAGATCGATCTTTTACAACGGTCATTTACCGCGATAAATTTGATATCAGCAATCGAATTTCGATTTTCCATACAATTCACCTTGGGAAGGCGCTGAAGTGTATGGAATGCCCAGCGAGTAGGCAACTCAGCTTAAATCATTTCGTTCATTTAAGCGAAGTCATTAAATAACTGTGCAAGAGAAAATGCCTATTCTAGGATTTGAAAGGTTTCATAAACCGTTCGAGGTCATAATTTTGACGATTAATTTGGAAGAGCAATTTTAACTATATTCTCCTCCAACAGTGCATACTACTACACAAGTTATAGTCAAGTAATTAAAAATCTCCAAAGATAAATTTAAGCCAATCGAACGACAACGCTATGCAAATTGTTCGAAAAACTTCTTGAAGCAATTGTTCCGACGTCTTAATTTTCAAATCTTCGGAGCTAAGACTAAGACCCCAATCCTTTGTAAGAGTCACATAATACTGTCGATCCATCTGTATAATATCTTATTTTCATTTTATCAAATTATGATTCATCTTCTTAAGACGGATACTTTCAAATCTGTGACAGCTAAACCTCGAATGAAAGCGGGGGAGGGGGGTAAATATAAGTTAAAATAACAACATAATGAGAGACAAAAACTCTCTGTGATCGATAAAATGAGGACACGGAATATTTCCGTTTCATTTCGAATAGGCAACTTTGCCTCCTCACTTCGTGCATGTGCCAATATTGAGGGATGAGAACACGTGAATACTTCAAAAATCTTGCAGGCGAAATCACCTGAATGCGCATTAGGCCAGTTCAATCTTTTGACTGACGGTTATAAAATTGAACGGAAATCTTTCGGAGAAATGGATCGGTACGTCACTTGTGAAGAGAGGCTCCCTCCCTTTCGCATCAGAAATCCTACGGGGAGTTACGACCCACAGTAAGAGAGCAATAAGCCACTGGCGAGAATATTTCAGCATTGAAGTACCACAAATGGACGTGTTTCTATCAAACGGAACTATGTGCATTAAGACATGAGCCCTGAGACCCATAAGAATATATACATTACAGGGCTCACGTCACAATGCACATAGTTCCGTTTGATGGAAATACGTTCAAATCATGCTTCCTTATCAAAAATGGGCCTGTTGCATGCAAGAGATACAGCCGCGCGAATAGACTTTTTAGAGGTTAAATGACACGAAAATTACGATGGTCACATTAAAAAAGTCTGAAATACACTCCTTACTGCGCAATTTGCGTTGTTAGGAACGCGCTTTTTCAAATTTCCCGCGTCTGGGGGCAGTTTTCTAATCACCGGAAACGAGCAAACGGCGGGCTCGGTGATTTCCGGAAGATGCCGAGTCGTTGTTGTTGTTGTTATTTTTTCCTTCAGTTTGTTTACAAACCCAACGTGATCTCCTACAGTGGTCCATATACGCTTTATGCGGTAACCAAATCGATCAACTTTTAAATATCCAACGCAATCCTTCTACATTTCATTTCACGCTGTCACGAGCTCCAATTTTTAGATTATGTTGTCAGTTTTAGTTGACCGGAAATAGCCACGAGTTGCCGTTAATTGTTTCCGTTAGAAAACTGCCCCCAGACGCGGGAAATTTGAAAAAGCGCGTTCCTAACAACACAAATTGCGCAGTAAGGAGTGTATTTCAGACTTTTTTAATGTGAGCATCGTAATTTTCGTGTCATTTAACCTCTAAAAAGTCTATTCGCACGGCTGTATCTCTTGCATGCAACAGGCCCATTCAAGCAACACAAGTTGATCACCGTTAAAATGTTCAAAATTAACTCAGGAGTCTTTCATTTCATTTGTAAACTATTGAAAAACAACTTGAAATTCAGAAAAACTTATTCTACGGCGTTCTGGGGGAATAATGTCACTTACGGCTCTACTGTCTGAAACTACGTCATTTTTTGCGCACTTGCAGCTTTTCATGTCTCATTTTTATACAATTAAGATGAATTTTGCTGTTTCAGCTATTTCAGTGATTTCATCTGAAAGAGATTGGACGAATTTTTGGGGAAACTTGATTTCGAACATTTGACATTTACTCTACCATGCTTAGGAAAAACGCCGTTTGAGCCTTCAGTCGTTGCCAAATTCCTCATACCCAATCACTAATTTTCAGGAAAACTTTTGAATATTTGTCTATCAATTTCCCAGATAATTTTTTTTTTATGATGTGATCCAAAACTTCTGACGATTTCAAGGAAAAATATTCATAATTTCCTCAAAAGTAAACATTTTATCGAGGGAAATTTGGCAAATCTCGAATGTTCTTACGGCGTTCTTCCTTAGCACGGCAGTACTGCTCTCTTCGCAATCATCGCAGAGAGTTATATCTCCAAATGACACGGCTCTCTTTAGATAATTGAAATATGACCCAAGAAGCGGCCTTGGAGGATTATACCGCGTAGCGGCCAGGGGGCTAACCCCAGTATCGCATGCTCGCTCACCGAAGAATAGAAAGCGACATAAAAAAGAAACCGTGTGGAAAAGAGGTTGCGGGGAGGAAAACAGATAAAGGACGGGCCGTTGAATGATAAGTACGCACCCGTTCCGTGCGTTCGCATCCGTCGAGATGCACAAACCGCGTAACGATGTTACGAATCCTAAGCAAGGATATGCTGTTTTGCGCGAGGTGGAGGCGGCGGCCAATCCTGGGAAACTAATCATAAAATCAATAATGATGTTTCGCGGCCTAACTTGCACAGATCATTAAGGGGTGAAAACATCTAACTGCCTCCCGGCGAACATTCGCGCCACTTTGCGGTCTCGAGAGGATCCTATCGCACTCAAGAGAAACATCCTACAAGTTTTCCAACATTGCCGAATTTGTTTCTCATTAAATGTGATGTTTTTCGAACTATTATAATTATTTTCTTTCCAATCAATTAGAGAATTTAATTTACGGTTTGTTCTACAGCGTCGAAAAATTTCGAGGGAGAATATGACTCGAATTGGTTAGAAATAAATATTTTTTCGGTTAAATTTGCCAGCTCTTGAATTCTAATATGCTGTTCTTCCTTGGAAAGGCAGTACTATTCTCTGTATTTCTCACGAGCTTCATCAAAGCGCGGGATTTGCGAGTGAACGTTCAAAAGCCTGCCGTTGTAGTCTCAACATTTTCTTCTCGGGTCTCTCTCTCTCTCTTGGCCGCCTTAGTAACCCTCTCACACTGAACAAATCGGAGTCGTTGCCACGGAGGACAGTGAGAACAAGGGCCGAATTTGGTGTTTCTTCCAAATTACTAAAAAAAAAAATAGAACATAACCTTAAACAAGAAATTTATAATTTTAGTTGGAAAAACTGAAAATGCGAAAATTCCAAACAACTTCTTTTTACGTTATCATTTCGTACTTACTCATAAGAATTAAAAAAAAAAAAAAAAAAAAAAAAAAAAAAAAAAAACACAAAAAACCACAAAAAACCACAAAAAACCCGTTACCTCAAATTACTCGATTGACTTTTGAAGCAATGTTTACATGTTTAACCAATTGATATCAATAGAATCTCACCTGTTTCATGCATCGCATATGATCCATACTTACGATGGGTCTCGACTGCTTTTAAGTCTGGCTCCGTGCTTCTGATTGGCCACTGTTGCGGTCTGGACTCATCGATGACAGTGGCGTGGTGTGTTGCGATATATCGATTGATCTGCCATTTAAACCCATGGAAAAGGAAGGATGAACAGGGTGTTTGCATTGAACACCTTAATAATCGATTCTTTACCATAGGTTAAATGACTTAACAATCTATACATAGCAATTCACGCCACGCCACTGATCGATGGATGTTGCACCTTCATATGAGGCAGCCAATAACATTCGGTTCCAGTTCCCTTGAAAATGCCTCGTCGCGCTGAAGGTAACATTTTTACTCGTGGTGTACATATCAGACGCCCCCTCCCCCTCCCCGCGTTCTAAAATTTTGGAAGCGTGGGGATTAAAAACCTATGGAAAAAGCCATTAATTGACGGAGGAGGCGCTTGAAGATAGGTTTGAAACTTAGTTTGTAAGTTTTTGATTAATCGAGAAGTCCTAGTGAGTGATTAATGGAAGAGTCTAACTCGACCGTAACGACGTCTGTTTTGTCGCCTAGGGACTGATTTAGACGTGCAGTCACTGACGTCCTCGGTAAATATTGATTCTTCTATGGATATCGGTTTACTTCAGCTCGGTCTGTCACACGCAACGAAAACCTGCACTGCGATGACGAACTTGGCTCATATGGAACACTAGAGTTTTCGGTTGTAGGAGGCAAGCTTCAGTACATAAAGTATTAGAGTATTAATTTGACTAACGCAAAGTTCGGTTGAACTAAAGTTGGTTTCCATGACTGGAAAATTTAGTGACCTGGAATGGAAACTTCAAAGTGCCCTATATGTACTGCGAAGCGGTTTCTTTTTCTCCATGCGACGCAAAACCGCTAGAATACAAGCGGCGAGAAGAAAAAATTAGAAATTGAAAATTATTCGTTTTCTAAATTTCCAAAAGCACCTGTAAATTTTAAGCTTTTAAATGAAGTAGTAGAAAAAATGAAATAAAAATAAAATAATCTTAAGAAGAAAACAAAAAATTAATAAAGAAGAGTCTCAGATTATTACAAATGACAACTACGGAAAATAAAAAAAAATTAAATAAAAGTGATCTAATTTTTTCTAAAATAGAAAAAAATGAGTAGTAAGATGAAAAAATCAAAGTTTATCATGAAATAATAAATTTAAGTGAAAGCAAAAAAAATAAACAGCATAAGAACATTCATTCTTCAATTTAAAGACAAAAAAATAATGAAAAAACGTAGAACAGGGTAAAAATAATTAAAATAAAACAATTCGAAAAACAAAGAAAAAGATGCATGTTTTCACTCTTTAAAACTGAATGCAGAGCACCAATGCTGCCACAATATTGGCTCTCATTTGTGGAAAAAGAAGAAGAAAAAAAGCCATGAAAATGCAGGAGGATCTTTTCAGACGAAATGTTTACCGAGAAAAACTGCAGCTATCAAGTTTTAATTCGATGATTCTCGTCTCTCGGAATGAGCTTCTATAGAAATAAATGCTGCTCCCTACCGCACGTCACGGAATCTACGTAAAAAGATAACATCCAGTTTCGAGCACTGGAGATGCGTACCTCTTGCCTCGGTTTCTGAGAAATCTGTCTCCTGAAAAGGAACTGTAGCACAGCTTTGCCTGGATTCAATGGAAAAGGGGAAAAATCCGAGCTGTAAACGTTTTTACATTTAATTAGCTGAGCACTGGTCGAGAAAATCGATCACGCAGATTGACTGGTTGGTTTCATTGCATTACACACATTAACTGGAAAGAAATCAACTGTCTAAAATCGAATTAAGTATCGAAGTTTACGTTACTGGCGGGATTCCTGTTGAGTTGGTCAAGTACGGGACTGCCAAGCTCTTTGAGTGCCTCAGGAAACTGATGCAGCAATGCATCAGGGGTGACGAGGTACCAAGGGAGTGGAAGGAGTCTTGGATCAAGGCCATCTACAAAAAGAAGGGAAGGAAGGACGACTGTAACAACTACCGGGGGCTCTCAGTGACCGGGACAATAAGCAAAGTGTACGGGAAGATACTGAAAGCGAAGATCGAGGACGAATGGCAGGATCACGAAGCAGAGGAGCAGGCTGGTTTTAGAGCTGGCAGGTCTACGATAGATCA
>NW_017559788.1:233064-326489 GCF_001854935.1 Bemisia tabaci
GTCTTCTAGAAAGATTAGCCGAAAGGGTCGTCCACGGCACCCGGACCGTAGGCAATCGTGACCGGTCACGAGTAGCGCGAGGGAGCTAATTAAAGAGAGAGACGAACATTTACTTTATTGAAATTTGGAAGAATTCATCCGCGGCACCCGGACCGCAGGCAATCGTGTCCGGACACGAGTAACGCGAATGAATTTAGAGACCGAAAGGAATTATTTATTGGCAGAAGGCCGAAATTTGACATGAAATTATTATTATTGGAAAAGATAGAGTAAAGAAGGTGAATTTAGAATACATACTCACTTAGTTGAATGAAAAGACGTAACTGCTTTAGGAAGAAAGGTTAAGGGGCGCATGAAAGACATATGCGGGGCGAATGAACATACCCATAGACGCTACCAAAGAGTGGTAGGTGGTGCATAGTTTAGATACGGCACACGGGCCAACCGGTCAAATTAGATTTGCGAAGGAATTGCGCGGACGCGTAGTTTAAGTTGAGAAACGTTGTGACAGAAGGCGCCGGTGAGTATTATAATTTAGAATTTATGGAGAGAAGTAATCAAAGATGAATTTTACATATTGAAACAGACAAAATAATAAAGAAAATAATTTAAATATTTAAAGAAAAGCCGGAGGGACGAATAAAGAGCCCGCAGCGCGATCGGGCGGGCCGCGGCGGAACTAGGCGCGCGGCGCGACATGAGATGCGGGCGGCTTGCCTAGCTGACGGAATGAAGGCTAAATATTGGTGACGCTATCGGCGCCAACAGATGGCCTGTAAAATGTCCGCCCTTCTTGAATTCTTTAAAATGAGAAGAAAAAAAATAATTTTATTTAAAATATCAATTACATTCCTATGAAATTTGAATAATATTTCATAAATTTGCTGAAATTTTCACGAAGTATCCTGGAGACAAAATTTGCAAAAATACAAACTAAGTTTCACGATTTATGATAGAATGGTAGCTCAGAGGAGCGATCCTGAAGCTTTTGGAGGAATCCAGTTTCAGGGAAAAATCTATCTGAATTCAATCTGGGATGAAAAGACTTTCCAGATAACAAAATCTGAAACTGAACGAAACGTTTTCTCTCATATTGATTGAGAAATTGCAGAAATGCGTGGCTCGGTTTGCTGTCATAATTTATTTCCTGGCGGAAAACTACTACACATTTTTTCTTGAAAATTCAGTGCTTTTTCTTCCCCTTCATAAAGATTGTTCAGTGACAATTTTAAATATCTGGTCCTTTGAAAAAATAAAATAGCAGAGTAGGTTTTGAGCTTCTGTAACCAAACGACCTTTTTTGCAGTTTCACCGTCGATATATTTTGAGATTTTTCATAAGACTAATCTGATTGTTATCATTTTAAACCTGTAGTTAGTCAGTCGACAGTGATAACGAGAAAAAAATATGGAAAGATGTTACGACTAAATAAATGTATTCTTTTAAAAGTATAAAGTATGAAACAATTTAGATATTGAGAAAACAAATTAATTCAAGACGTTCCGATCAAAAAATTTTTTAAAAAAAAAAACAAAATTGAGTGTATGACGTGAAGAAAAAACTTAAGGTCCAGTTTCTAGACCTGGTTCGAAAAAAATAGGTAGCTTCCTTGGAACATCTGCCTCCTTCTGCCGTGCTGCGGAAAAACGACATAAGACCATTGAGAATTGCCAAATTTCCTCCGATAAAATGTTTTATTTTAAAGGAGAGTTATGAACATATTTTCTCTTGAAATCGTCAGATAATTAAGATTCGATTGCAAATCAAATTTTCAGAAAAATTGGAAGAAAAATATTCACAGATTTGCGAGAAGATCACATTTTATAAAAGAAACTTTGACAACGTCGGAAGGCTCATACGACGTTCTCTCTTAGCCCGGCAGCGTTGGTCACTGGTTACAGCTGCGAAGACTTCAATACCGTATATAGGAATCAACTCTAAGGCTGAGGATGCGACTATTTGAACGTGGGTGTAGGTTTGTGGTATACACGCTAAATTGAAGGCGTTTTCTCCGGCGTTCGCTTCGCGACCAGCGTATATTGACCGAGTGAACATGAGAGTACAGATGATCTCCATAGTTTTACTCATGTATAGTGGAGAAAGTGATTATTCAAGATTAGGAGGAGCCCTTTTTGACTACTTCCCCTCAACCCTCAAACCCTTAGCTGCTTCACCGTTACTCTCACTTCACGGTCTTGAGTCAATTTTACGTTTAGTTGATATTCTTAGGGAATATCAGTTGCACCTTGGTTCTCTGTCCTTCAAATATATAAGTTGACAAATCTCTTTGAATGAGGGGCTTAAAGGACAAGGCGCATAAATACATTTTTGAAAAAATTGAGATATTAATGATTTCAAGTAAAGCTAACCTTACCGCACATTCTGTGAAAAATTCGCCCCCAAATCCCAATTTTTAAGCATCAGAAAGTCAGTTAGAACTTTCTCTCCGCCACATGGATTCATGCAATGTCAAAACTTCTAACACATATTCCTCGCAATAGCAAAAACTGCACTAATGCGCCTCGTTCTCCAAGCCCATCGAATGAGATATTATTTCTTTTATCCGAAAAAAATTAAGTCGCTGTTGATGGACGGAGGGGAGGGAGTGGCAAGTTAAGAATATCTCTCTGTAAATGTCGCGTTCGCGAGGAGATATTCGGGGTCCTTCCATACTGCCGTGCTGAGGAAAGACACCGCATGAACATTCGAGAGTTGCCAAATTTCCCTTGATAAGACTTGTATTTTTGACAATATTTATGCACATGTTTCTTTTAAATGTTCAGATATGTTAGATTAAATTGCGTGCAAAATAGTCAGAACATTTTGGGGGGAAAAATTTACAATTTTTTCATTAAATTCGGTTTTTATCGAAGGAAACTTGGCAACGTCTGACGGCTCATACGGCGTTCTTCTTCAGCATGACGGCATAGCACGGCAGCTTGGGTCTGAACCATCCATCCTTGAGGACAGCCAAACGTGAAAAAACATATTTTACCTACGTAGCTTGGCAATTGGACGTATTTCCGCAAAACGGAACTACGTGCATTATGACGTGAGCCCTGTTACGCACATATTCTTATGGGCCTCAGGGCTCATGTCTTAATGCACATAGTTCCGTTCGGCAGAAATACGTCCAATTGAGAAGAGCGACAAGAGCTGTCAATGACAAAGCTTAACTCCAATATCACATTTGCTCCAACGAAACGAACGCGCGACATAAAGACTGAAGAGGTGGGTGGAAAGCCCCTATCCTAAAAAAAAAATAATTCCTCTCGCGAGAATTCCTTTGCGTTTTTCGCTTTCGCAAACGCCCCAACTTATCTGCAAAATTGACAGATAAACGTGACGAGAAGGTCACGTATAGATCAAATAAATGTGTTCTCGACGCGTATGCCTGATTTTGAAATATATTGTACGTGTCATTCCTCTTGAAAAGTTTACAGGATCATATTATTCAGTAACTCCTCGGGGATAATTGTCTTTGCTAAAAACGAATCGTTCAATATTACGCAAAAGTTAATCGTAAAACGTTAATTAAATGACGAATGCACTTTGTGATCCTGATTAAATCACTTTTCAGTGGTTGGTAATTACCAACTGGAAAAAGAATCATGCAGCAGTCTGATCCGATGGTATGAACCCTACACAGTGTTTTTTATCCGACAGCGCAGTGTAGCACTGCCATGCTAAGGGAAAACACCGTACGAACATTCGAAGGCAACTCATGACGGAGGAATTAGCATTTAAGTGTCCAATACTTCAAACTTACCGCTTGGTTAAAAAAAACAAAGTCTACTTGTGTCAAATTGGGCACCAAAGTAGTTTCATTTTCCCTACGTCAAAACAAAATTTAGAACAAATTTTGTCTTTGCCGCGATTGAATCAGCCCGAATTAAATTATTCTGATCGGTCATAAAGCTCGGGAACTGGTCGCAACAAAGTCAGGTGGAGTTAAGTTAGGTCACGCAACTAAACTAACCTTCCAGTGAAGCTGGAGGTATCACTGAAATTGAAGGCGTCCCAATCTTGGATTTAAACACACTATTTGTAAAACATTAATCAACATTTGTAAAAAAAAATTAGTTTCATTTTTTCTTTAGTGTATGGTCTCTTATGGGTCGCCGTTAGTTAGCCTGTCTTTTATCCGGTACTACCACTGCTACCATCGGCTTCCGCCAATAGGATTTTCTCTGCGTCTTCTTCGTTTATCAATTCCAATAATCAGCCTTCTGGGGAAAGTTAGAAAAGTGAGCATGAGTGATAGCGACTTCTCAATTAATAACAGTTCGCACGCGGATGCAATGAGTTCAAACGAGATGCCACACAGTGGAACGAGCTAATGGAAGAGGTCGAGCATGAAATCCTTGGCTAAAATTTCAAGTTTTCATGTTTATTTGGTAACAAATTCAATTTCATAGGGTGTTTCAGAAAGCAAATTTCACGAAAAAAAAAACCAATGGAACCACTCCTAAACTTTATCCTTATATTTTTGCAAATATAAGCAAGAAAAACTGACCAGATTTTGTCCGACTCCTCCTATTGATTGGATGTATTTATGCTAAATGGAACTATGTGCAAGTGGAAAGATGGGGTGTCCTCGTTAGTGCTCGGGCCATAAGAATGAATGGGGCTTTAAAAGCGCCAGTGACGTCAGCGGAAAAGTACGAGGAGGCACGTCAGGGAGATCGGTGGCTGGACTCTTTAACTCATGAGCCCTGTCCACAAGGCTCTTGTCACATGTTCACGGCTCACGAGTTAGCACTCAGTTACTTTTGATTTGATTGAAAATCCCGCTTTTCAATTTTCTCAAAAGGAACGATATCTACTGTTACATTGTTTCTTATGCACCCTCCACGAGCACACTCCATCTTTCCACTTGCACACAATTTCTTTTAGCATAAATACGTCCATTTTTGCAAATATAAGCCAAAAAAAAAACATTCCAGTTTTCGTCCGACTCCTCGTATTAATTCGGTCCCGTGTGTGCCGGTCGCAAGGAGGTGAGGGGTTGTTGCCTCGAGATTTCCTGAGACTGAGACGTGAACTGCTGGTTGCCCAGCGGCAAATTGGTTGACGGATAAATATTACGCTTGGCGCTGAGTTATACGGTTAAGCGCGGTTTTGGAACGCGTATGATGAGATCTGTGCCGAACATCCCAGTGAAAGTGCCTGCGAGAACTTTTCGGCGGCTTCCCCTGCACCGCCGAGAATTGTAAAGCCCTGAAGTTCGGAGCCCGGAAGAAATACAGGAGGCCACGTTTTAACATTCTCCGATGATTGAGCGCCAACGTTGCACGATCCGCGATCCATTCCCAGAATTTTGAATGGTGATCCGGGGGTGAGAACTCAACCTTTGGCAACTGAATGTCAATTCTCATTACTGCTTTTTAGCCACTGCCGAAACTCCTTTACGCGACACTTAATTCGCTCTTCTCTAAGCTTGCCTTCTCGCTGTGAAATATCCGTCTCATTGCTGAGATATTTCAATTTGAAACTTCAGTGCGTGCCTTAATTAGCGCGATTTGTCTTCATCAATTTTGACTGTGAGCGTTGCTCATCTAATTATTGCTATTATATTAAGAATTTCAAACTGAATTATTTATCGATGGATGAGTAGAGAATTTGAATTGTCATTTTGTCTAAAATTTGATAAATTTCGTGTTTAAGTGGAAACTACCGATTGAACTGAACACGAGGATACCCTGGGTTCATGAATTGAACAATTATTGGAGAAGGTATGACAAAATGATCTAATCTGCTAAAACTAGTGTGTTTAAATGTGAAATGTCGCCAGATGACGGCACTGGGCGGTGCATTTTCTCACTTTTAAATCTATTTTTATACTATTTCCCATATCAGAAAAAAATTATAAAAAAATACTGTGAAATCAGCTCTTTAAGCACTATCAGATGAAGGAATAAAAAATTCGCAAGCAAATTCTCCATTTCTAGCAAAAGTCAAGGGCTTGTTCCTCATAGGAACTGATTTTAAGTGAGTTTTGTGAGGGGCACTATGATGTCCATGATTTTACGTATCAAGCTAATAAAAAAAGGCACTAAAGTCGAGACTTCAAATGCAGCGAAATTCTCTTTAGAAAATTAGGAATAAGCACACAAGAGCAATAATTGGACAGCATTTTGCTGTACGGGGCAAATATTCCTAGCTCACAGTCGGAACGTTGTATATAGCACTACTTTCCCTACGCAGATAAGTGAAGGAGCTATAAATAGTATTAATATAATGAATATGTGCTTTACAGAAATCACCTGTCTTTGACTTAAAATCGCTCATTCTTTCAGTCGTTCAGGGTGTAATTGAAGTTTTTTTTTTTTTTGCCGAAACGTGATGATATAATGAAGTCAATCAAAATGAAGTATAAGCATAGTCTTAAATGTTCTGACTTTATAAAATATTTACTTCAAAAGACTTACGTTGTGAATTATATCCCACAGTTTGTAGTCTGGATCTGAAAATGAAAAGAGGACACTCGATTAAAAAGTGCAACATGTAACAATAATTCTGCATTAAAAGTTACAGACGTATGTACGAATTAAGTGTGCGAGAGAAAATAGCCAAGCGTCTCGCGTATAAGTGCGGGAGGGAAAGAAAATCACCCGGCGGGACTTGAGTTGTTTTAGGGCAAAGGCGCATCGATTCTCCCGCGCCCCTCTGACAGAGGTTGCACCCTCACCTCGGTTGCCCCTTTTAGCGAGACGCTTAAGTGTGCGAGAGAGATGGAAAATCGCCTGGCGGGATGTTTGGGTGTGCGAGAGAGACAGAGAACAGCCAGGCGGCTCGCTTAAACAGACACAGCAACTTCGATGAAGAGACTCCCAAAATAAGGGCTTATTCTCGCCCCCTTTTCGGTATTCGATTCGACCGTCGAACCAAGGTGTAAGTGAAAGCTAATTACAACAAAAAACTCAGAAAAAAATTTCAACATGAGTATAGGAACCGTTTTCGAGTTACGGATGGGCAAAGGGATCAAAACCCGGCCGTATTTTTCGCTATTTTCTTGTTGGTTAGATGTGTCCATAGGGTTGTTATCATTGTTTACATATGTTCTAAACACTGGATCCTACGTATTTTTACACGCAAAATCGAGTTTTAATGTTGACGAGTCGTGTATCGATCGGTGATATCAATTTTTAAAGATTCTTTACGGGGAACCGAAGATTTTTTGAGATTGAAATTGTTAATTTTGATTCATTGATGACTAAATGCACCGGATATAATTGTAGTACACCGACACGTACACATGTTTTCTGTTAGAATCGATGTTTAACTTTAACGACCAGATATATTACTTGCTTATATCGAATAATCAATTTTTTAACGAAAAAAAATATATATTGGTATTGAAATTGGTTGATCTCCATCCGAGAACAACCAAATTTTGGGTTGGAAAGCATTTCCGGTGGGGTCAATATCCAATTAAGTAAACTTTTCGATTGGGGCATACATCCGGTCGAGTAGAAATTAATATATCTACGGGCCCCGGCTTAGGCTCCTTAGGGTTCAGCGAGGCGACCCCCGGTCTTGGATGCTTAAGATTCAGGGGGGCGACCCCCGTCTTAGGCTCCTTAGAGTTCAGGGGGACGACCCCCCGCTCAAGCTCCTTAGGGTTCAGAGGAGCGACCCCCGGCCTTGGCTTCTTAGGGTTCAGGGGGGCGACCCCCGGCACAGGTTCCTTAGGGTTCAGGGGAGCGAGCCCCGGATTCAGCTCCTTAGGGTTCAGGGGGGCGACCCCTGGCTTAGGCTCCTTAGGGTTCAGGGGGGCGACCCCCGGCCTTGGCTACTTAGGGTTCAGGAGGCAGGCCCCCGGCATTGGCTCCTTAGTGTTCAGGGGGCTGGCCCCCGGCTTTGGCTCCTTAGGGTTCAGGGGGCTGGCCCCGGCTTTGGCTCCATAGTGATTAAGGGGCTGGCCCCCGGCTTAGGCTCCTTAGGGTTCAGGGGGCTGGCCCCCGGCTTTGGCTCCTTAGTGTTCAGGGGGCTGGCCCCCAGCTTTGGCTCCATAGTGATTAAGGGGCTGGCCCCCGGTTTTGGCTTCTTAGTGTTCAGGGGGCTGGCCCCAGTCTTTGGCTCCTTAGGGTTCAGGGGGCTGGCCTCGGCTTAAGCTCCTTAGGGTTCAGGGGGGCGAGCCCCGGCTTAGGCTCCTTAGGGTTCAGGGGGCTGGCCCCCGGCTTTGGCTCCTTAGGGTTCAGGGGGCTGGCCCCCGGCTTTGGCTCCTTAGTGTTCAGGGGGCTGGCCCCCAGCTTTGGCTCCATAGTGATTAAGGGGCTGGCTCCCGGCTTAGGCTCCTCAGGGTTCAGGGGGCTGGCCTCGGTTTAAGCTCCTTAGGGTTCAGGGGGGCGAGCCCCGGCTTAGGCTCCTTAGGGTTCAGGGGGCTGGCCCCCGGCTTTGGCTCCTTAGGGTTCAGGGGGCTGGCCCCCGGCTTTGGCTCCATAGTGATTAAGGGGCTGGCCCCCGGCTTTGGCTTCTTAGTGTTCACGGGGCTGGCCCCAGTCTTTGGCTCCTTAGGGTTCAGGGGGCTGGCCTCGGCTTAAGCTCCTTAGGGTTCAGGGGGGCGACCCCGGCTTAGGCTCCTTAGGGTTCAGGGGGGCGAGCCCCGGCTGAGACTCCTTAGGGGCCAGGTGGCCAGCTCCCGTAATTCGTACCCCGTTGCCTGAAGTCAATGATTCGCCTTCAAATGGCCGGGTATGCAAAATGACTGGCGTGACGCACGAATAGTGGTATCAGAATTTTGCATTAAGCTTATGGATTGATTTGAAGGCGCTCTTCTGTATCCATTGTGAGTTGCCTTGTGGAATGATGTTTACCGAAAAGTTCATAATTTTCGGTTTTAAATCGAGCCGCAAATTCGAAAAAACCGAGGAATATCGTTTTGAAATAATGATAAGATTTTTTTTTGGTCTGTGCGTCTTATTTCAAAGAAGAGAGCGCAGACGGGTGGATCAGATTGTGAATTTTAAGTCTTTTGCTTCGGTCATCGTATTCTGAAGCGAAACTGAAAGAGTCGTCATTTACTAGATCGCAACTTATTCAAAAGCGGTTGTGAATTTAAAGAGATTCGCACGAATAAAATGAGCTTTCCTTGATTAATTTTGAGTAATCAAATCTGAAGAAAAGGCACTTTGTCCACTGGTTCATTAGGAAAGCGTAAAGCATGGATGGATGGAGCATCGATGACCAACTAAATCTTATCCGACAAGGAATTGTAAGTGAAAAACCCTTTTTTCAGTCTTAAAGACTGAAAAAAGGGTTGGGCAAGGCGTTTCACAGTGGATCGAGTCAAATAGAGAGGTCGCACACAAAATTTTTGACTAAAACTGTAAAATTTTATGTTTAATTCGTCACATTTCAAATTCCAAGAGGTGCATACAGAAGCAAATTTCAGAAGAAAACGAATAGAACCACCTTTAAGACCTAAAAGTTTTGTATAAATGGAGTTACCGGCTTTGAAGCTTCCATATTTTGTCGGACCTCTCCTATTGACTCGATCTACTGTGCGCTCGCGCGAACCACGAATCGTCACCCCTTAGACGTAAGATCGTATCACAATTTCCACTTAAGCCCCGTTTCACAAGTAAATCCATGCTTTGTGGGGCTCATGCGAAAATAGAAATACGCCCTTTTCTCCAGCGGAGCACTGAAATGGAGTCTCCGCACACGCCACGGCCGTTTGACGCCAGTTTCGACCGTCAGGGGTCGAATCGGGGAAACCCAACGCCGCGAGCCCGGCGCCGCGCGCGCCGGTTGCCCAGTCGATGCAGGTGCAGCAGCGACAGGAATTTCCGCGTCCTGAGCTTACACTTATCCCAGATATTGGAGACCTCATGGGCAAAGTCCAAATATTGTGTCCGTACGTTTGTCTGCAGTCTGCACCGAACTGGACGTCCTGCTCCTTCATCGTAATCAGTTTTTGCTCAAGTCTCTTAGCGTTCGGATCTCGGAGTGTCGCCTCTGTAACTCGACGGACCCTAAATTCAGTTGTCGCTTCGAAACGGCCGGCTCACATTATCGGGAACATCGGTGCTCATGGCGAAAAAGATAACGCGCAGTGGTGCGGGACACGCGATCTTTGGTGCGCCTGCAAAAATGGAAGAAAATACTCTGCCGACGTACACTGATGTGATGAAAGACTTTCTTTATACCCGTGAAATGTGGAAGGCGGAACATAGGAATCGAGAACCGACGGTGCATCGGATCGCCGCTCGAGTCGCGGCAAAAGTTCTGGAAATTTGGTGTCGTGCGTCCATCCCGACTTGCTCCGAGAGCTACGTCAAATTAGTTATAATCCGGTTTCACGGAAAGTTAGGGGTTGTTATGAAAAGTTTGAATAAAGTAGACAAGTCTAAGGCGGTTGCGAAAAAAATCCAAGACTTTAAAAAGCAGACCGAAAAACTGCTCGATATCTGCTCGTGTAAGTGCAGAAGTTTTGACGAGTGTTTGTGTTCCGAAAATAAAAAGGTTCCAGAAAGGGAGAGAGATTTCCTGAAAGACCAACGGGGACTTCGAAAAAAGACGATCGGCGGAAAAGACTGTACAAAAACTGCTTGTTTGCAGCAGAAAGAAAGGAGGGAATCGCAGCTCGCAAGCACTTCAGCTTCAACACCTGAATCTACCACCTCGAATGAGCATCCGTTGGAAGAACTCTCGCCTGACTATTAGTCTGAATATTCCAATCGAGAAGTGTCTGATACACTTCTGGAGGAGACACCAGCTATGGCACTTACTTCAGCCAAGGTATGTGATTCCAGTCGCATTAAGACGCAGCATTAAAAAAACGGACTTATAGCTAATTAGCATGATTTTCCACCGCAAAAATTGTAAAACTTTACAGTAAGTAACTAACAGTAAAAAACTCTTAGATTTTCATTAAAGATAGAAAAGATCACCCATGAAATTTGCGAAAACCGCCATATACTTTCGTCCGTATTGTGCATTTTTTCAGAGACAAATGATAGTAATCTCACGACAGGATACATTTTCGAGGTTGAACTGCTTTAAGTTAAGGTCGAGTTTCGTAAAAACTGTATACATTTGATAATGATGCGTTCAAATCGTCCTTAAATTTCCCTTAATCATAATCTTGACCTAATTCGGCCGACTAAATCCGCTCATCGAAACGAAAATTCACTAAAAAATCCAAGTGACGCGCCGTGTAAATGTAAATCTTTGTTGTGAGCTCAAGAAAAACCAAATCTCCTTCAATTTTTCGGATATGCAATACGGATATCCGTCAAACACGAATAGTTGCATCCAGGTCCTGGCATAACTCATTCCACGGCTCCTCCTTACGTTGTGACGTAATTAATATGAAAGTCACCCGAAGTGTTTTTTTATTGTGGAAAATATAGACAGCAGGCTGATCATTAAAATGATAGACAAAGAAAACAAGGGAAAACTGAAGCTAGGAACGATTCTAAAGGTTGAAACGGGTGGTTTTTATAGACTGAAAGTGAAAAGTGAT
Organism: Bemisia tabaci; assembly: GCF_001854935.1. Classification (NCBI taxonomy): domain Eukaryota; kingdom Metazoa; phylum Arthropoda; class Insecta; order Hemiptera; family Aleyrodidae; genus Bemisia; species Bemisia tabaci. Next base: position 244,538 of record NW_017559788.1, read on the forward strand.
GGACTCAAAATCGGTCTCTGGTGGTGCTCCATTAATTAGCCTATTATTTACCTACTTTGCCCATCACATATACTCGCTTCCACAAATAGACAAAGCTATAGATAAAAGGAACAAGGTAAAATGAGTGATTCTTTGGGTTGGAACGGACAGGTCTCTCGCGAGTTCCCGTTGGTTAGTCCTACCTCCTTTGTCCATTGCAACCGTCCGCTTTCACCGACAGGGCCGCTCCATTTCCTCTTGTTCTTTTTAGTCTGTAGCTACGTCTAATAATTTCAAAAATCAGCTCGCAGTAAATATTTTAACATTGAATTCACCGTTGTCCGTCAGAATTTTTCTGTATCTTTACACGCGTGATTCGGGTCGTCACGAAGATGCTCATACTGCCGTGCTGAGGAAGGACGCCGAATGAGCCATCAGACGTTGTCAAATTTTCTTCGATAAATACCGACTTTGCGGGAAAAATTGAGAGAATTTTTATCCAAAACTTTCTGACAATTGTGTACGCGATTTAATTTACAATATCTGAAAATTTCCAAGAAATATGTGCATGAATGTCGTCACAAATGCATATTTTATCAAGGGAAATTTGGCAACTCTCGAATGGTCATACGGCGTTCTTCCTTAGCGCGGGAGCATATCTGTCTGGTGATTACCTAAGAGGAGCGGCTACGCATTGCAGGGACCCAATTTATCACCTCCTTAATTCGCGGGGGACGAAGGAAGGGGGAGGGGGGAGGGGGGAGGGGCATGACGTCATCCTTGCCTCAAGATGCTCGACCGCCCGCGCCCGCACTTGAAGGCTTTCAGTCAAATGTTGCGGGTTGCGGGTTGCGGGTTGTCAGCGGCGAAGGCGAAATTTCTGCGCGGCGACTTCTGGCGTTGCACCCGGCCAAAGCCCGGGGCCCGGGGCTTTGCACTTTGTAACGCCGCTCACCATGATTGATGATAGCCACCGCCCCCGTTGCCAAACTCCCCAAACTCCAACTTGAGCTTAGTTTCGTTTTGAAATAAGGCAAATGAAAAGTATAGACGCGGTGGATTATTGATCGACCGCAATGATTGGGACCAGCGCCCGGATCCTTGGTATCAAATGGACTGCATTTTGCAATTTGGAGCCATAAATTCTGGCTCATCTGAAAAAAAACTCATGTGCATGGGGAAACTAATGGGATGTACGTTGTTTTTAAACCGGGCCGAAATTTACAGTTCCAAATTGCTAAATGCAGTCCAAATGCCCTTCATCATCGAATATCATCGCCAAAATATTATATTCATACTTTTTATTCATCAAAAGTACAAGTGTGGTACAAATACAAACATGAGAGAGAAGTAGAGTTAATTAATTCGCCTGCCATCAGAGACAACAATAAAAAATTACTCCCATCAAAGGCTGCAATAAAAATACTTTGGTAGGTAGTGGGAGAGATTGAAGATAAAGAGAAGTTGACAAAATGTAACAAAGGCAGAAAAACCATCGGGTAAAAAATCAAAAATTGCAAAAAAAAACCTGGTATGTAGAGCAGCAAAGAAAGGACGAAAAAGATGTAGTGCAGCTTAGTCTTAATGACTAGTGATTAGATGCCAAAATAAGGATGTATCGTTCGAGGGTATTCAATAAATGGTCATTTCCTACAAAACTCATATTTAATCCATCGATATGCGCTGGTCACGAAGCGAACGCGGGAGAAAACTCCTTCAATTTTTCGTGTAGACTACAAGCCTACACCCACGTTCGAATAGTCGCATCCTCAGCCTCAGAGCTGGTCCCTCGATGCGGTATTGCGGTCTTCGCAGCTGTGATCAGTCACCGACGACGATGCCGTGCTGAGAAAGAGCGCCGTATGGGCCTTTACACGTCGTCAGATTTTCTTCAATTAAATATAAATTTTCAGGGAAATCGGTGAATACTTGTTGTCAATTTTTCAGAGATTTTTGTCCGCGATTAGATCTAAATTATCTGATATTTTGAAAAGAGAATATTCATAAATACTGTACTTTTGGTGCATGCGATTAGAGTTATAGGGTATATTTCTCCTATAGACTCTGCCAGTGATTACCATGTAAGACTGCCTGTCTAGAAATAGAACCTAAATCTGCGAATCCTACGAAATAAAAAGTTGTATACGTATCACTGTGTCGCAAACCATTATGAAGTTCTTGCATGCGTCAGGATTTTGCGATTTAAATGCCTTCTCTTGTGTAAAATATCATGAGAAGTACGATGGTGCCACTGATTTTCGCTGAAGTCAACTCCTAAGCTCAAGAAAAGCTCTCCAAGTTCAGGATGAAAGGGGGGGGGGGGGGGTTGTCCCACGCTACGTTGAAATTGATCCTCTATATTATCCAGTCAAACTCTTCACGCACAGGTAGGAGGCAAGTGCATCAGTAGGGTTGCCATATTGTTTGGAGACTAAAATACTGAAACCACAGCAACCTCGCTGATGAAATTGATCTCTATCTGTGCATGGAGAGTTTGAGTAGATATAGGTGGACCCTCAACGTAGCGTATGATATCCCTCCTGTAACGCCTGCATTATGAGAGCTTTTTTTGAGCTCAGGTTTTCATTCCAGAAAAAACCGTGATCACCACCGTGTTTCTCGCGAGCGTTTATATCAGTAAAAGTACTTAAATCACAAATCCCTCACACATGCAAGAACTCCATTTTTCCAGTATGGTTGAACCATCCCATCCATACATTTATTTGCATGACCATTCATTCTAACAAAGCCCAAATTCAGCTTTCTTCATGATTGACAGAGGCAATGGGAACACCTACACCAGTATCAGCACTTGCTCACTCTACAACTTTAGTTACAGCCGGAATGTATTTATTTATTTTTTTTTCCAGCTGGTTTTATGGCTTCGTGTCTAGCACCTTCCGCAAACTTTAGACTATGTTTATTGTCCGTAGACATCGAGGGATTTAGACACATCCATACTTCAGGCTCTCAAATTTTCAGAGATTAGGGCAGAGTAGAATCTGTTTCAGCAGATCTACTTGTCAATTCCGTGAAAATTAGACGCCACCACCGGGATTCGAACCCGGGACCTATTAACTTAGAGTCAGACGCGCTGACCACCAGGCCAACCTGACCGGCAGGCTGGCTGGAATTTACTTAATAATTCGATTTGAATGAAGTATAACATGGTGCATGGTCATCTATTCTTTTGTTTCAGTCGCTTGTTGTTGTTCTTCTAGTTCGTCACAAATCGCCGCCTCTCTCATGAATAAAACCTAACTCAAATTCAACGTTGCCAAATTTCTTCTCTCAAATTGTATTTTAGCAAGGGGAATCATCGGAATTTTTAACTGAAAAATTTCGCTGATTTTTCCACTAATCCCATGCGAAAATCAGAGAAGTTTTAGACTAAGACTTGCATAGGTACACTATCGTAAAAAATCAAATATTTTGGGTCAACTTTGCAACCTTGGAAAGGTGTTACGTTCCTTTGTCTGGGAAACGACGAAATATATGGAGGGCTTATGGAGTATTTCACTATTAGTGGCAACTGCGGTGTGTCAACGCAAGACTTGAGCAGATTTCTCGAGCTCATCTTTTGTTTTGACGGTGGCCTAGAGCAAGTCAAATTATTCGCTTTTCGTCGCCCGGATAACCAACGAGCGTAACCACACTTAGAGATGAGCCAAGCAAAGCATTGAGTTATATGGACGACAGAGCTCATTGCAAAGTCTACTTACGTCCTTATGTCAGTGAGGCGACGTTTTAGTGGGCGACGGGGTGGATTCGACTCGAAAATGTACCGAAGAAAACATATTTGGACGTATTTCTGCCAAAGGGAACTATGTGCATTATGACGTGAGCCCTGTTTTGCATTTATTTTTATGGATCTCAGGGCTCATGTCTTAATGCACATAATTTCTTTTGGCAAAAATACGTTCATTTTTGACACGGAGTAATGCGCTCCGTACTTTCCATTCCATCTTGTCTATTCCGTTGTTCGCATCACGAAAAATAATGACACGAATGTCCTGATTCACATTGTCAGTTCAACTGTAGTAGCTTAAGATGAGTCTGAGATTTAGGGCGGTGGATGCACTTTCTAACTTTATTTTAAGACGATCTTTTTTTAAGTCCTTTAACTTCACATTAATTAATCTTTCTAATTTCTCTTCCTCCGCTTGGGGCGAATCTCTACACTAAGATTATCTTTTAATAATCTTCTATGATTTTCTTGGCCCAATAAGTAAAGGATAAAATTAGGAGTTGTCTATGCAAAAGTACTACGATGCCAAAAAAGGGAGAAACCCAAAGTTGGATTATTCGCACCATCGCATCGAAATGGGTGCCTGCACATTTTGTCGCAAAAAAAAAAGAAAACGGAAAAAACTTCCGAAAACGTTAAACTCGATTTTTGGTCTTAGAGGCGGAGTTGAAACTTGTTTTCAGGTTCTAGGACTCCGAGTGATTTTCTAACTTGAAACCTGTTTTTCTTTAAAACTGGAGAAAATCTCGTAAATATTCATGCGCTAAGAATTTCAATTAAACAAATTGAAAAAGCTTATTCCACAAATAATGTTTTCCCCTGGATGTCCAGGGATAATGTTTTCAACATGTTCTCAACGCATGTTACCGTCCCTAGTAGCAAAGTGCAACGAAAACATTGAAGTAATTTTGCAATGTAATTTTATGAAATACGTTTTTTTACCGTAATATTGCAATATTTTACATTCATCTGCTCAATACATACTAATTTTAAGGGAACAATAAAATGCGTTCTACATGTAAGAACGATAGGCAATTTGCGATGCAAAGAAAATTGCATCGTATTTCAACTTTATGCAATAAACAGTATAAGGAGCCCCTTCAATCAGAATATAGACAAAATACAGATACCGAAGTAAAAAGGATGCTGGTTTAACATTTTGGATGTAGACAAGTGTGCGAGAACTCACAAAACGCTGAATTAACAGTTACTTTAGCAATGTCAAGATGTAAAACTAACTGCTGTGGCGGTTATTCATCGTTCTGTGAGTTGTGGCACACTTTTTTACATCCAGAGTGTTAAATCAGCATTATTTTTCTTCGATGCAACAATCATGATGACACCGGAGCAATAATTTTACCATATATTGCAATCGTGCTATTTGAGTGCTGTACATTATTTAAGCGCAAGAGAGGATAATGAACGTTATTCTCATATTTAGATTGCATTTAGCAAAAAGGAACCAGCGCGATTACAATGTTGTAAAGATGTTACTCCTTCATTATTATCTAAAACATCTTCCAAAATAGCGAATAATTTTGGTTTCCCACTAAAAAATTGTTAATTTTAAAGGAAAATAAATGTGTAAATGTTAATATTATACAAATAAGAAGTATTGTCAAACGAAAATTAGAAGTTGCAGGATCTTGAAAACACTGTAGTGGCACTAATTCCTTTTTGCGATGCATTTTTGAGTACGCACTCGGATTCTTTAAGGTTGAATTGCTCGGCGACAATGTAACGTAATTGAGAGAAGCGGGGCTACAAACAACCTTTAATTCAATTATCCTCCCTCATCAGAGCCGCTTGAGCCGGGTGCAAATGTGCCCTCCGCCGGGAGACACGGCTCATTTTTCTCCACGCTGGGGCCGAGCCCGGGGAACCGTGTTTAATTAGTGCAAACGTCAGAGGGCTGCGCCACGGGATCGGCAAAAGTAGAAACCACCCACCAATTTTTGCTTGGCCGGCCACAAACGGAGCACATCGCCCAATTCCACGTTCGGATAAACTGATTTCACATCGGTTAACGTGGGAAAGTTTTTAACGAACCGGCGATTTGGCAACACTGGGAGGCCTGCCTCGACCAGACAAGTGTCCCGAGGGATAGGCCGTCGCGGTAGTGCGCTGGTCCCTGCTCCCGACGCATGGACGCCGATTCCAAAGGCAAATTTTAGTGTGTTTATTCAGTTCATCCGGAATGCTTTAATTTTTGTGAAATCTGGCAGCGTTGAGTTTATTCTATTGCAACGTTAGCTCTAATCAACGAGGTTATTAACGCGGAGTAGTTGTACCTACACCTTGCCCCAGGGGCTCGGCGTTATTTACCCNGGGGGGGGGGGGGGGGTGTTGGGCGGCGGTAACATGTTAGTGAAGGGGCGAGACTTAAACAAAAATCTTGAGAAATGTCCCAAAATGTATGTGGATCCTCCATACGGTTAGATTTGACAAACCAAATTTGTAAAAAAGGGTCTAATTTGAAATACACAGGAAAAATGAGCCCCTTCCCAACCCCTGTCTTCTTCAAAAGACGCTACTGCCTTGTCCACTGTTCATTGTCACAGCTGTGAGGAGCGTTACTCTCATGTTTAATCAATCGGTTTACACTGCTTGCGAAGCAAACGCGCGAGAAAACCCCTTCAATTGTTCGTGTAGACTACAAGCTTACACCCACGTTCGAATAGTCGTATCCTCAGCCTGAGAGCTGACTCCTCAATGCGGTATTGCTATCTAGTTGTGTCCTGACGGGACGACCAACTCTGTTATGCTGAGGAAAAACGCTGTATGAAAAGTCAGCCGTAACCAAATCAATCTCAAAAAAATGTATTTTCAAGAGACATTATGACTCTTCTTCGTTTAATTTTTAAATGATTCAGAGCTAATTGCAAATAAAATCCTCCGATTTTTTTTTGAAAGTTTAAAAAAAGAATGTGTTCTATATTACAGAGAAAAGTTGGTGACGTCCAAAGGCTCATACGACGTTCTCCCTAAGCACGGTATCTTTTCCACTGGTTGCGTTCTCTTGCCCCTCCATAAATAGACCGCGTTAAACAGAAAAGGAAACAAGCCACATACTCTATTGCAAATTTAACTCAGCAATTTTATTTTTTACCAGAGAACGTTTGTGCGGATTCCTTTGACAGTTTTGCGGGATTTTTTTTCGTGCTAAGCAAAAAATTCACTGAAATTTGAACAAAAATCCACGCAACCGTTTTTATTTAAACAAATTAAATTGCCCATTTAAATTTGGCAGTAGCTGATGTGGATTGGTTCCTTTTTGCTTGATGCGGTAAAAATATAAAATTATAGACTTTTTCCCTCGGTGTTTTTCATGTGTCGTGATAACAAATCTTTTTAATCACCTTAAAGGGGCCGATTCTAAAATTTTACCTATTATAGAATTTTACCTATTTTACTTGGAATTAAATTGGTATACTATTAAAATGAGTGAATGAGTGAATTAATTACATTAGTTACTCAATTTTTCATAATGCAGTTTATAACATTGACAAATCGCTCTTTTCCTCCATATACATTCTCTCTGAACCATAATCTATCAGTTTTGTCTCTTTGCCTTGGCGACGATCCATTCGCGCAATTCTAATAGGTGGAAAATTCCGCCAAACATCAGCACCACTCAGCGATCAAGAATTCATGATATAAATAATGTCTGATCGCGAAAGTTTGCCTCTTGGTCCAGGGACTCATAAATAATGATTGATTACACTCACAGCCTGACCATCCACCAACAAACTTCATCAGCTCGCTCAAGTTTCCTCGTAGGTGGTGAGCAGCACCAAACTACCTCAACCATCTTCGCATTCGCTTCAAGTTCACTGTCAAGGCAAGGCTTATGAAACTTTGTACTTCGATTACGATGTTGCACACCCTTACTTTATTCTTATATGCTTCATACGATAAGACTAATTGAGAATATTTTTACACGCAGTTTCGAAGATATGCATTTAAAGGGCTCAAAAATAATGAGCTGGAATGATTTAATTAGTGTAATGAGCGACTTGACAAGATCTGAACTGGGAAAAAACGTCATATGTTACCTCTTTAAAATCTTACATACAAAACAATTCACGCAACGGGAAGTTTTGGAACCAACTCTGGAACGAGATAGTAAGTGTTTTTAGGTCAGATTGAATGAGAGTCAGATCAAAAAAATAATGTCATTTTTATTTTTGCCACTTAACCAATTCCATATTGCATATCCAGAGAATTGAAGGCGAACTGTTTTTTCTTAACAGCTGACTGTGTGAAAAATTGACTGTGTAGCTGAAATTGAAACATCAGTGCAACATTTAAGTCGTGCGAAATTATACTGGAGGCTCGTTTGCGACATTAAAACCTCGGTTTTCTTTTCTAAACGATCCGTTCTAGCGATTCTGGCTCATCCATCCACCACACTCATAACAAGTCGTTAACACCGAAACTTGACGCCCATTACTCACGCGACATTTTACCCCCCCCCCCTCACTCCCCGGTCCAGTCCTCGAAATCCTCGTCTGGCTGCTCGGAGGGTGGAGGGTGGGAGGCTGTCATTGACCCGAATATAAATTGTAAAAACTCCATCCGAGGCTAATGACACGCGCTACGACGGAAACAAGGCCTCAACTGCCGCACCGAGTAAAAACGTCGTATAATCATCAGGACGTTGTCAAATTGTGCGAGATTCACACTTCTTTAAGCTTCGATTTGGGGTTTGCGTGGTTTTGATTATTATAGAGGTTCATTTGAACACTGAGATTCTTGATTTTCTTATCTTAATTCAAGCTGGATTTCTTGAAGAACAAGAAAAAATGCTTAGGTTAGGCAAAAAAAAAACTAGCATAAATTAAGGAACACCATTCTCGATTCAAGCGCAAATATTTATTGGTGGCAAATTCAAGATTCTTATCAATGAATGGGCTCAACCAGAGAAGGCCTGACTACATCAAACTTTGCCCAGTTTCATTCTTTCCTTCTTTACGAGAAAACTAATTTCGACCTATTTTGTATGCGTATCCGTCATAATCTGAGGAAAAGTCAAACGAAATTTCAAGGCGTTAAATTTACGTTAAAAAGGTAGAACAAGAGAGGAAATGAGGCGACAGGGAATGCAGTTAGACTGATTTTAGGCAATCCATTCACATCATCGAAGGAATTTGAGCATTATCCGAATATATACCAAGTTTTTCCTTAACACGGCAGTCAGTAAAGTGGCACTTTCCGCAGACGGCCTTTTTACGCAGAGACAAAGCTCCGGATCCAATCCATAAACAACCCCGGTGCGTGGGAGGGAGACGGGACGGGGATGTTTAAAAATAAACACAAGGGTGTCTGCTTTATCTCAAACGGATTACCCGCCCTCGGAGACTTTCGGCGCGCTGCAGGGAAGAACGTCGTATGCGTCTATAGACGTTGCCAAATATACTTCGATAAAATATACATTTTCAGGGATATTTGGGAAAAATATTCGTCGGTTTTTTTTTTTAAGAATTCAATCCGCGGCTGGACCTAAATTATCTGAATAATCTCAAGAAAGAATACGCATCATTTTCCTCAAAACCGAATATTTTGTCCCGGAAAATTTGGCAACTATTGAATGTTGATAAGGCGTTTTTTCTCAGCGTGGCAGTGTTGGCGCGCCTTTGTCTCAACTCTCAAAGCTCAGGAGGAGAAACTCACGTGATACACCCAGCTGCTGCTCTCGTCTGACCTTGTGTTAGGGCGATTACAAGCTCTGAGCCAGGTTTCTGGGTTATGTTCCCGTTCAAGGTTTTCTACTTGTCACCGTCGACGGAAAAAGGGATCTCAGACCACGAGGACGCTTGATTTCTACATCCCCGTACACATAAACTGGGGTTGCAATCTTGCACTATCGTGAACGTACACCGTGCAACGCTCACCGCTTCGAATTCAGGATCACAAAGTGCTCCGTCAAAATTCTCCTGCGCTTCTCTCGAGAGAATAACATTTCATCCAATTGGGACTTTGTCGTATGAAGCCCTTTGAATCCATCGTCTTGAGAATTTTCAAGGCTGCAATATAAGAACGTGAATGAACATACGAATAAGTATTCTATGACATAAATTTATGATGAAGGTTTCGTTGTTGAAAGACTAGAAGAGCGACTTTGACTTGAAAAGCCTTCATATTCTAGGATACTCTACGCTTTACCACGGAGTAGCTTTAGTTGGCTGGTAGATCTGCATCTACCTGAGCGCAAAAATAGGACTTTATCTTCATGATTCAAATTTTAGTAAGTTTTTTAAATGCGAGAACTTAAATGTGTTAAACACGGAGGAACCAATTCTTGTTTTGGAGATACAAAAAACAATAATAAGGTAGTTTCGATTAATCAGCCGCACATTCAGTCCTGCCGAAAATGCAAAAACAAGAACACAAATTGAACAAGGAGATAGTTCATGATAGTTACATTGAATATTAGGTTCTATGTTCTACTCTGTTCGATACCGATCTGACTTGGTTCGCTTTTGTTAGATTGCTCCGTCTGACTGGACAACATTTTACAATTGGGAACTAAAATTTCGGGCTCAGTCTAGAAGGAACGTATGTAACCGTTAGATTTCCTATGCACACACGAGTTTTCACGGATAAGCTAGAAATTGTAGGTCCTAATTGCAAAATATAATCCAAGTGTCTATGAACTTTTATGTTAGAAGAATTTGACGAAATAGTGAAGAAGCTGTGGGCTACAAGCATTCAAACCTTTCAAATGCACCTTTAATGAAACTTGAATTTCCTCTCTTCGTAGTTGTTACAAACGACTATTCAATCACAACAATGGTAACCCTGGTAAAAATTGGCGATAGGACCTGCGTTTCAAAATACCATAGGAATACTTACAGCCGGCTAAAGCAGGCAATAGAAAATCATATAGCTGGCTGTAGAAAGCGGAGCAAATCATATAGCCGGGCTATACGAAGTGATAAAAAAGTATGCAGCCGGGCTAGAGTTCCTATCGCCAGGCATTACACTTTATCGCCATCGGCTATAAAAGGCTATAAGAAATTGTGTAGAAATTCGTGCGCTTTGGAAATCATTAAGTTTTATACGGAACCACCATGATATTTACAAAACACACATTATATGTTCCTTTAATACATATTTTTTTTTCATCAGTTTAAATGAGAATAATCCTTACAGGATGTGCAAACATTTCAAAATCATGAGTTGAAAAACGCTGACTCCGCGAGATTATATATTGGAGCCTAACACAGAGCGGAGCGTCGTGCTGCCAGAGTTAAGCGCGCACTAGCGCCTACAAACCCAACAGGGATACTTCTCGCATTGCGCAATGCTTGAAGTATCCCTGTTAGGTTTGTAGGCGCTAATATGCCGCGCCGCAACGTGCCACGGCGCTTGAAGCAACTATTTCACACCAGAGTATTGCACAGTATCATACGAAATTGAAGGCGCTCCAAAATATTAGGAATGGCAGGCATCCTTCAAAAGTACGCAGCAGTCCGCGCAAAATAAATCAAGATACTACGGCCCAAAAATAGAGCGGTAGTCCAAAAACTCACGAAGTCCTAGCATCCGATATTAGTAACATTTAGCATACACTTTATTGCCTGGCTGTTGCTTAATCACCATCGGCCATAAAAGGCTATAAGAAATCGTGCAGCCGGCTATAGAAGCTATTGAAAATCTTACAACCGGCTTTAGGGCTATGGTATTTTGGAACACAGATTCTACTGCCAATTTTTACCAGGAAAAGCATCGTCTCGATGAATTCGTTGCTCCTTTGACGCATGGAAGTATCTCGATCTCAACATGAGCCGCAGAGAGCATAGATTTATATGTAAAACGGGGCTCACGTTTTTCGACTCAGGAGTCACCCGGATTCTTTGTTTCGGCTCGGACGTGCACTGCTCAATTGCTTCGTCGCAGACTCATGTCAGCTCCGCGTATCGTTGATCTCGGCGCTTGACGAGGGATCTGCATAAAAAATTGCACCAACTCGGTGCGAGCAGCATGCGGCACTCACTGAAGTGACGTTCAACGTATTTCGTTTATCCCGGAAGCGCGAATCGCTCTCAGACACCTCGTCGTCGTGAAACTCTAACACCGACTTCGTTTCCATCTGCTCCACGTCTGGAGAGCTTCCTTCGTCATGGGCAGTCGGCAGTCCCTATATCTTTACCGTGTAACATGTACCGATGCGAAGGTACCCACAGTTTTCTCGGGGTTTTACTAAACGGACTGAAAAAAAAAAAGTTTGATTCCTTAGCCCTTAAATCACTTTTCGACACGAGGATTATCAAAAATTCTGACAATGGACCACTAGACAAGATACGAATTTAAGCATTCTGATACATTTTTCTTGATCAGAATTTCACGTAAAACACGATTCTTGCATTGAAAATTACTGACATCGAATCCTTACTAAAATATTTACGTTTTAATCTTACATTAGTTACGGGAAATTTGAATTGTTTGGTCACAAGAAACACAATACTCTACGTGAGACAAATCGCGCATTACAGCAGTTTTGGCAGGCTTCTTAATCAAGCATTGTTAATTTTCCAACCTCTTTAGTTCAAAATGTAAGAAATTTTCGATAGCTGAAAAAAATCGTCGAGATTTATAAAACCATATTTTTTTATCGCCGAGACTGCCACAGTGTTCATAGTCTGTAATCTGACGTGCGTAGATCATTGCGGTTTCATCAGCGGGAGATTTAAATTCACCGGTCGAGACACATTGTAGAACTTGATTAGGAGTCAATTTCAGTAATATTTGTTGCACGGATCGTGTTGCACGTTGAATTACTGTTAAGAAACATGTATCAGAATGCTTCACTTCTAGTGGTCCATTCAAATCTTTATAAATTTTCCAGAAAAAAAACCTAATTTCGGTTAGCTACACCACAAGAGCTCGGTTTTTTTCAACGAGAACCTCGGTTACTGAGCAGACAAACTTTGGTGTTCAGTGTGACCCGAACTTTTATCCCTTCAATAGATTACCAAAAACATGGTTGCTACCACAGCAGCCTGTTGGTTTGTCCGCCTGCGACAGTTTTAACTGAACACGATTCCGAAATCCCTGGGCAAGGCGCCCGAGGGCCAAGTCGGTAAGCGGCGTTCGGCGAACACACCGCACTATAAAGGGACATATCCTTGCCCCTCTAACGTAAAGACGTATCTCAATTTTCGCGAGAGCCCTGCTCCCCGTATAAATCCATGCTTCCTGGGGTTCATGCGGGATCGAGATACGCCCTTCCGCCAGAGAGGGAGGATATTATTAAGGGCCGTTATAGAGGGGCCGCGGGGCGGGTGATTCCGGTAATGCCCGTTGTTTGTTCTGAGTGCTCGCCGAGCCGGGCGCAATCGCTCGGAAAACGAGACTCCAACGTTGAGATTAAGGTGCCGGGCTAGGAAAAAACGCCGTACGTGCATTTCAATGTTGCCGAATTTCTCCTGATAACTAATTCATTTTGCAATAAGTTTATAAATACTTTTACTTGAAATTTTTAGATGCATTAGATTAAAGTGCGAACACAATTTTCTGTAAAATTGATAGAAAAATATTCAGAATTTTCCCGTAAATTCGTTTTTAATCGAAAGGAATTTGGCAACGTATGGAGGCTCGAATGGCGTTTTCCCCAGAACAGCAGTATGAGGTGATTTCCGCTTCGACTTGGGCCCGCAAGGTCCGCGGTTCGAGTCCCCGACAGTCCTTTATCGTTTCCTAATGGACCTGATTTGAATTTTCGAGCGTGGTGCCGTTTCTTGCTAATTGAATGCGCTTTTTGCGGTGCTGGTATAAAATTTTCGTTTGGTTCAACGAAGAAAAGAGTATACATTCTTCTTATTATTGATTTTTTATCTCGGTAAAACATGAGAGCAAAACATGATATTCCTATCCCTTCGCATCATATAATTAAAGAGATTATACTTCTTTCTTTAGAAAGTGTCCCTGTCCACGAGAAAAAGGCGAAATTTTCAGGAGAGCCATTTTGCTAAACTATCGGAGATCGGCGCCACTTTTTGCCTGAAGATGATCGATGTGCAATTTTTCGAGCATCGATTGAAATAAAATTCGCGCAGGGTATGAAGAATGTCGATGCGAACACTTCGCTGGGCAAGTTCCCACAAAGTAGGTTAGGATTGCTGAACCAATTGCTCGACTCTTAGGTCCTCAGCCATCATTCGGCAACTCCGATTGTTGACTTCCGACAGGGACCATGGTCAAGATAGAAATGCAGAATCTCAAAAATATACTGCTTTTGGTTGCCTAGGTCAAGAAAAAGAGCCCACCCTCATTTTTGAAAAGGCGTGATACTGAACTTACAGGTTGTGCGTTGAGAACGGGGTTTCAAACTCATTGGTCGGGCTTGACATGATTTAGGGTAGTTTTAAATTTCCAACCTCTAAGTATTCATTTATCTGTAACTCCTGTGTTCAACAATGCTAAGGAGCCGTATGAACTCTCAGAGATTGCCAAAATTTCTTCGATAGTATACAAATTTTCAGGGAGTTAGAGCCGCGCTGTAGCTAGCTGCGGCGTGGGCGACCAGCGTGACGCGCGTAATGGCGCCTACAAACCTAAGGGAATACTTCAAGCATTCCGCAATGCGTGGAGTATCCATTTAGGTTTGTAGGCGCCAGTGCGCGTTTTGTGCCGGCAGCACGCTACTCCGCTCTGCATTAGGCTCTATGTTTGCACACTCTCCATAAATTGTTCTCACATAAATTGATGAAGAAAAATAAATATTTAAGGAAAATAATTAATAATGTTCGCTTTAATTATAATTTTTGGAACTTTTTGACTCTGTTTTCCCCGCGAAATGGTGTGGACTCAGCACCGTTTCTCCACCTTGTTACATACAGTTCGGGCCACTTCTTAGTGTTTTTTTTTTCCCCCCATTTTTCAGGGAAGTTAGCGTATATTGTTCTCCCAATTTTCCAGAGAGTATTATTCGTAAATTAATTTACATCAGCTGAAAATTTCAAGAAAAATACACTCATGAATTTCCTAAAAATTGGACGTATTTCTATCAAACGGAACGAAGCGCCCAAGGGGGGGGGGAGGAGGAGGGCTTGGATTGGCGGGTGTTGCGGAGCGCGATGCTCGTTCCGACCTATCGCAATGATTTTCCATGGCACTTCGTTCCGTTTGACAGAACGCGCTGTCCTGGATTCTGAAATCCTCAAAAGGAACTCAATTTGGCGCTTAGTTCCGTTTAACAGAAATACGTACAATTGAATGTTTCATGGCTGAAAATGTGGCAATATACGAGGGTTCATACGGCGTTCTTCCTTCGCACGGTAGAATAGGCAAATGCTGAATTAAACTCAAAATAAGGGTTGAAAAACGGTCAATAAGCCCGTCAGCTCCAATTTTCCAGAAAAACGAGGCTCGGCTGAAAAAGCAAACACAGCCTGCCACCTCCACCCGGAATATGAATTCATAACCGGGCTCATCAACCTGGGAACAGCCAAGTGTATGATTTCATTTATGCTTCCCATAAAAATTGAAATATCCCTTCCCCCGACCTAAGTCCCCGAGGATGCAAATTGTGTGCAGGAAGAGCGCAAAAAGAGGGGGACGAGGGTTATCGCGAGCAGAGTTGCCAAATTTTATTTGAGGGTGTTTTATTTCGATGGTTCGCCGGATAGTCGTTGAGAGATATTGGTGACAACTTGGTGGTTCTGGTAGGAGGACGTGTGCTCTGAGACTTCTCCCCTCCACCGCGCCTCCAGTGGCCTTCTGTCATCGCGTTTTGAGCGCACCTATTTAATTTCCGAGACCGTTAAACAATGAACGTTACAACCGCAAAAATACGTTGTTGCCTTTAGAATAGAAATGTATACTCCGGCCAACACTCGCACCAAGTATGGAAATGAATTAATGAACACAGGCAATCTTTCACCATTAAACGTTTGGAAACCAAAAAAATGCATGAATATATTTGTAATTTATTTTCAAACTTATTCGCCGGTTCTTGTCTCTTTATTTGTCTGTTGCAAGCAAGGAATACATGCAGCAAATAGAACTCACGTTCTGAGAGTAAAATCGCTCGTAAATTAAATTGGACACATTAAAAAGTCTGAAATCCACTCCGAAGCACGTAATCTGCGTAATTTGTAACACGCATGTTCAAATTTACCGCGCATGCGGGCAGATTTTCTTGGTGGCCGACAGTCAGGTTTGCCCGGAGAGAGACCTAACCAAAGAAACTTATAATCTCGCAAACTGTTTTACAAACTCTCCTTCCGTAAGATTTCGATCGATTCAAAATGATTTTGTTAGATACAAAGGAATAGAAGCCACAAAACTCAAAAAAAAAAAAAAAAAAAAAAAAAAAAAAAAAAAAATTGCTTTTGTTTTTAAAAAATAAAGAAAGAAAAAGGAAACAAACGCCTGAAAACGATTGAATTCACACAATAGAAAAAGTTAGTAAAATCGTTTGTTTAGTCAGGTTAATTTTTCTTACTCCTCTGCCAGTGCAAACCTGCTCGGCGGTGACTGCGAAAAACTACCTGTAGGGTCGGAAAACTTGAAAAAACATGATACGAACGCAAATTGCGCGCTGAAGAATGAACTTCGGAATTTTTTTATGTGCCCAACGTGATATTCGTGCGAATTTATCTGTACACAGAGTGTATTTATTTGGCTGTGTCTCTTGCGTGCAACAGACTAATAATTGGACGTATTTCTGTCAAACGGAACTATGCGCATTTTGACGTGAGCCCTGTTATGCATGTATTCTTATAGGTCTCAGGGCTTATGATGCCTTAATGCACAAAGTTCAGTTTGATAGAATTACGTCCAATTCTGCTGCTTGCTTACGAATGCGCTGAATAAAAGAAGGAATGAATCGGACTTTTAAATTTGGACCTTAAGACATGATAGACTGGCTTTAAAATATACTTTAATCGTCTGGAAAGACCCGAGCAGTTTTCATAAGCTCGCTGAGGTCTGCACACCCGAGCGAACGCTGAGATATGTGCGGCGCTTAAAGTTGTGGCAATAAAATACATCCTAATATTTAATAATGCCCTTAAAAGAGTTGCATGCAGGCGTTATTAAGTTATGCGGGTGGCATTTTTCATTTGGAAGGCACCTCTGAGCGGATACGTACATTCCTCCCGTATCCTCAACACGTAAGGAGACTGAATCAACGCGTTATTTCATCGTATACCTCGCGACAAATATGACTTTATGACCCTCTTAAGGATGGTTTATATCAACCCATGAGTGATTATGCAAACAATCGTGTTCCCATGAAACTAATATAAATCAGATATCACTCGAGGCAAAGTCGAAGTTAATGTCGTATGTCTATTTGAAATGAATTGGCCTACATTTTCCAGTTGGGGACTACTACTTACGGCTCATTCCAGGAAAAGACATGAGTACTAGTAGCTTACGTATTGAGATAGTTGCTTTCGGAGGTTAGCCGAAACTCGTAGCTTCTAATTGCAAAATGTAGTCCAACTTGTTTTCCAGCAGGGTTCTTTCTTAGGAGAGCAGATACAAGTCGCTCAAATATTAACACAACATCAGATAGTCTCTACTGTCTTTGAAAAGTGCAACAAGAAGTTCAGTTTAATTTCAAATAATTGATAGGTACCGAATCGGACGAGAAAGACTTATTATATTCTCAGCCCGATTCTCAAACTTTATACGGTATGCGTAGACACACCTTGATGAACAAGGTTGATGTACATGCAAATTGCACATCTAATTAATGAGGGCGTTCATGCTTCCCTTTCTATCTTCCTCAAGACAGCCTATTTTGTCTAAAAATATTGGTTTTTCAATGTTCTTTCTCAGTAAAACACGCACAAATTGATCAAATATCAAAACATCTGTATGGTCTTCTGCGTATAATTTTGAAAGGTACAACAACAGACTCCCTTTAATTTCAATCGACTTAGAAGAATCATATTCGACAAGGAAGAACTTTCCTTTCCTTAGAACGATTCCCAAACTTATTGCTGTATACATTACAGCGCCTTGAATCTTGATACAACTATTCGGGCTTAATGGACGTGTGGGTTGCATAACTAAATATTGAAGGCGCTTTTTCTTCCCATTCGTTTTTCTGTAAGACAGTCATAGTTCTGCATTCTACAAACTGGTACATTTCCGAGTGTTTTACAGGACTGCGCTGTTCTGCCGGAGGTATCATTCGAAGATCAGGCGTAAACGGAATCCGTCGCTTGGTATGAGGGCACGGTGCGGTGGCGTTAAAAGTAATTTGATAGCGGCCATAATTTTATTCGCATCGTCCTCCGGGATGAATGAGCCCCGCGTGTACACGAAATCGATCATTATCTCGTGATTCGCTCACGATTTCCGACACACAATGGGGCAAACTTTGCAGAAATTTGGAACATAAGCATGGGTAATGCACAACTAAGCATTTTGACACATATTTTCTTGCCAATATTTCACGTAGAGCACGTCTATGCGACGAAAATTAATAAAAGTAAGTAACTCCTTATCAGGATATTAAAATTTATTCATTGATAAAATCAAAATACTAACTCGGGCAAAAAACCAGAATCTACTTGATAGAATCACACGCTAAATGTCACCCCGACAGTCTTTGAGGAATGCAAATGAATCAGTGAGGACGAAAACACACCAACTCGAAAAAAACAAAATAATCAAGACGCACACAAAACTGCACAGTAGGTGAAGAAGTTAGTCCGAGAAAAATATTGTTGGCGCCGGAGAACAAGTAAGTAAGGACACTTAAAAGGTTCAAGATGAACTAGATGTGCTACCTGCAATGACTTTTTTTAAAAATTGACTGTCTTCAATGAAAATAGAGTATTTTTGAGTTACAGAGTAGGTGTGTTTTCGTTCTCACCGATTCACATATGATTATCTCAATATCGACGCTTTGGCATAGCGAGGTATCTCACTTTGTCCAAACTTTGAACAACATATGAAAGAGGTGAAACAAGGCTCATTAAAAAGCCTACTGAAACGGAAGTGCGTAATTCATGAAGACTCTTATCTGTCTTGTGAGTATGAAATTCAAATTTTTGTTACCAATAAAAATAAAAACCTTCGTGGATTGATTAGTGGTGAATGAAAGGACTGGATAACAGAAAGGGCACTTTTCGGTCGCGGTGTCTTAAAATCTCCGCCGGCGTTTCATCAATATTATAATGAAAGGCAAATGCAACTAAGATTCGTTAAGACTTTAACTGAATTTTTATTCATAATTTTACAATACTGAAAATTGAAAGTTGCAGAAAATTCATAAGAAAGTTTCCTCTGTAAAATAAAAATTAGCAGTGGCGACTCTGAAACAACGCAACCAAGAAATGCCTTTTTTGCACCCAACGCTTCGATTTCAGTAATTATTCTCGTTTCGCAAATCGTGTTCCACACAAACTTTTAAGATGATAAAATAAATCATATTGCTTTATAATTGGACGTTTTTAAGCTAAAAGGAACTATGTGCATAGGGTTTGCATGAGACATAGTTCCTTTTAACATAAATAAGTCCAATTAGCTCCTTGTCTGGTGTTCCATTGACTTTTTCTCCTGCCGGCTGATTCTTGAAATAGATGGACAAAGCTATGAACAAAAAAGACGTAGGGAGTAAGGAAAGATACTATTGGTTGAAATAGGTGGTTCTCACAGGCTAAGGGTGTGAATAATGGACTTAATATTGGTCTTTCGTGGTTTGCCGTTAGTTAGTCTATTACCTACCTCCTAAGTCCGCATTATAACCACTTACTTCCTCCAATAGGATCCCTCCTCATCCCTTTTGTCTTCTTTGTCTATATCTTTGTCTATCAATTTCAACAATGAGCCCTCTGTTGAGCGGTTAGAAATGTCCATTCAGTCCCCATTTCCAATCCATGCGATTAGAGTCCATTGTGTGACGAGCTTCGGAGTGTGGCGGATATCCTCGCTGGGCTGAAATAATTCAATTTTTTATCTGTCATCGATGCGGCAACCGGTGAGCCCCGATTAAGCGTCACTTCCACGGATCCGCTGTCCGATGAGTTACATTTTGATTGTCGATCAAAACGCGATAAAAAACGATCCGGATTACTTGGCTGCCGGCCCTATCTTTCAACGACCATTCAACCCTTTTCCCGTCGGATATAAAACCTCGAATAAAAGTGAATTTTAAAAACCCGCTCGACGGAAACTTCCGACTCATTTTCACTCGGTGCCATCGACGTCATTTCACAGTTTTCAGCTTTGTCACCCGTTTATTTATTAACTTTTTTATGCTATTTCTTGAAATGGGAATTGAGCTTAACGAAATTAATTCTGCTATAACGCAGTTGAAAGGAAGCAGTGCATTCGTGGCATTGCCATTTCGAGGTAGTCGATTTCTGTCATACTAGATGAAAAATTCAGGGAGTCTTCGAACAGGGTGGTCACAAAAAATAGGAAATGTAATTCCCTGGCACTTTCCTGACTTTCCTAATACATTCGAATACAATTTTCTTACATTTGGAAATATGGCATGTGGCCAGAAGCGCATAGTTTCAAATAGTTTTCAGGCAAAATTTGTAGTTCTGAACGTTAAATTCATTCTAGGGAGCTAAAAATGATGAATTAACAACTTTTCCCTGACACTTTTGTCATTTTGCCTGACATTTCCAGGTTTTCTCTGACTTTTCTAAATTTCCCGACTTTTCCCGGTATTCCCTGACTGTGGCGACCCTGCTTGAATTGCTACTTCAAGGATAGAGGCACTCACAGAGAGAGTTAGAACATTTCAGCTCGTGGACGTCAAAAAAGCTACAAGAGATTACACAGTTTGAACGTTTTTCCTAATCTTTGACCCACTCATTCTACAATCCCTGTTCTCCATTCCCTCTCTTATTCCGTTTATTTTCTGGCGTACCCCCAATTCCGCGGTTTATTCCAGTTTATCCAAATAGTCTTTGCAATCGGAGAAAATGTGATCTTGTATGCCGTTCGTGACACTAAGTAAGCCTAAAATGCGGGAGCCCATCAGAAAAGGACTCCTTGTGTGTCAACTTTCAGTTTAAAGAGACTTCATGCGAGTAAAACAAGCTCCGCATTAGAACAAACTTGCACACTGTTCTATAAAAAGATATCATTTATCCAAAAGAGATTAAAACACCATTGGCACATTTAAAAAAGTACGTTTCTGGACGCAAAAATCAACGGCCGGTAGGTCGATATTAAAACGATTTACAAAAGTTGGAATCCTTTGGATAAACTCGTTTTCTACTTACGCGGACAGCTTAGCGGAGAAGTTCTGATTTAGTAAAAACTCTGAAAAAGTAAAAATGCGTTTTCAAAAAAATTTTCACAGCAATTTTTAACTCTTATTAATTACAATTTCAAGACGGAATGCTATTTGTATAAAAAATGATACCAGCGCTTAGTATTGCTTACACTAAAAAATCTACTCGAGTTCATTTACCATTCTCTTTATTTTCTGTGCAAACAATTTCAAGACGTGCTGTTGCTTCGTTGTCAATACTGCCGCGCTAAGGGAGAACGCCGTATGAACATTCGAGTGTTGCCGAATTTGGTCAGATAAAATATCTATTTTTGAGGAAAGTTACGTACATTTTTCATAGAAATTTTTAGAAATCCTAGATTGAATTGCAAATAAAATTGTCCCAAATTTTTGAAGGAAAATCATTCCTTTGCCTGGTAAATTAGTATTTTGATGAAGGTAATATGAGATCGCCTGGAGGCTCATGCGGCGTTTTTCCTTAACACGACAGGATATAAAAATAAAAGAGAGGAGGATGTATAAAATATAGAGTAGAGCGTTGAATAAAGAAATACATTTACGTAGATTACAGTAAAATCCATTCATTTTACAGGTACACTGAAAAAAAAGATTGGTAGAATTTACCATTCTTTCACGCTGTATTTCATACAGCGTGAAGGGATGGTAAATTCTACCAATCTTCAAGTCGATTGTGCCAGAGGAATGGTTACCTGTACCAGTACATTGTAACGTTTCCCTTTCTTCTGGCAGATTTGTCTCTAAATTGACGCTGTGTGAAATACAACTTGAAGGAATGGTAAATTCTACCAATCCTTTTTTTCAGTCTCCCCTGTAATATTCACCTTCTCTATCACCCAGTATCGGTCGCAGCGCCGAGGAAATGTTTTTGCATATACGTGGGAATGCAGGCAAATGGCTCCGTAAACAAGCCCAACTCCCACATCGGGTTTACTCGGTAGGACTCGCTCGAAAGTAATCCGATAACGATTTTACAAAACTGTAATTACCCCGATGTAAAACTTGTTGATTTTGACGCCTGTTTGTTCTCTCTTGAACCTATCGTTAAAAGGTTTCGTTAAACATGAGCTAATTAATTCACGGTCGGGCTGCACATTCGCTTGACTATTACGAGACACGCTTGAAATTCACGATTTTTGAGTTACCACGCTGTATGGAGAACTACCGCATAGTGGATCGAGTTAATAGAAGAGGTCGGACAACATTTGGAAGCTTTAAACGCTCATAACTCCGTTTATACAAGATTCTGAGGTTCTAAAAGTGGGTCTATCAGTTTCCTCATGAAATTTTCTTCAGAGACTACCCCTTGAAGTTCGACGTGAAAATGTGACGCAATAAACATCAACGTTTGCAGTTTTAGTCAACAATTTCATGTCCGACCTCTCTAATTGCCTCAATCCACTGTGTACCTGATAGAGTGGGTACTTTATGGTGATGACCTATCATACCCGTGTTATTTTGGCCGGAAGGTGACGCTATGATGAATAAAATAAATAAAACCAGTGGCTTAGCGTGATTTGCGATACATCGATTGATCTGCCATTTACACCTATGGTAAAAAATCGATTATTAAGGTGTTCGCTGCGAACACCCTGATTATCGATCCTTTCCCGTAGGTTTAAATGGCATAACAATCGATATATCGCACACTGAGAAAAAAAGTTCGGTAAATCCGAACTAGTTTGGTTCATATGGAACCAAGATTTTGTTCGGTACACACGACCGAATTATTTGGTCTGCTCAGCCGAACTTTTCGGTCCACTGAACCGAACTGTAAGAATTTATTAAGGTTCGGTTGCACAAACCGAACAATTCGGTTGAACAGACCGAATAATTCGGTTGTGTGTACCGAACAAAATCGTGGTTCCATATGATCCAAACTAGTTCGGATTTACCGAACTTTTTTTCTCAGTGCAAAGCACGCCACGCCATTGAATAAAACATTTCGGAAAGTGCGGCAACAGGGGCGAATCGTAGTATTACTTGTCAATTAATCAACATGCAATATCATCGTAAAGGTAATTATTCTGCTCGGAGTAGCCTAAAAACCCCTTTCAATCGTGACGCGACCGGCGACGAGCGACGATAGTAGTTGAAAAATATCCCAGCTTACGCGTTTATAAGCCCGAGCACGCCTTTGGACAGAAATGAAATTAATGGCCGACGCGGATGATGCCGCTTCCCTCGGCTCCCGTCTGTAACGAAGTTAATGTAACTTTATTAATACGAGAGTGTCCGCTGACAGTTCAAACATCCACGGATCCAAATGCATACCCATATCTGGAGGAGGCCCCATATCCGGAGTTTCAAATTCAAATCAAAAATAATCACCCACAACACCTTGGTTTATTTCGAAAAGACTTGACCGATTACCGCATTTAAAGATATGTCGAAGGCTAATAGTCAAATCAGGCATTTTGTCAAATGCCTAGGCAAATGGTCAAATATTCTTACTTACATTGAAATTTTGATTTTGTACCCTGATTTGAGACAGAATAATTTGTTGCTCCCGAGAGAAAGAATTCTCTGTAAAAATATTCAGCATACAGTAGTTAGTATATTGAACGATTTTAAGATCCTATATCATGAAGCATGGAATTTTTTAAATTTTAACATTTGAACGTACCAAAGGCATGTAAAAAGGAAGGAACGAGGAGAGTTCGCGAATTGAAGGGTTATTCTTCCCAAAATATTGAAAGCCCGTGAACTACTCGCCATAAATTTACAAAATTCTGTAAATCGTCAAAATTTGACTACCGGCTTAGGCATTTGATAAAATGCCTGATTTGACTAATTGCCTTCGACCTATACACATTTTTACGAAGCAGCCCGAAACAATGGTAAAATGAAAAATAACAAGAGGGAAAATTGGGGAACAAGGCTAAAAATAAAACACTGAAAATCCGAAACGTTTCGACTCAAAACTGAGTCATTTTCAGTCGGAAAATGAATTGAAAATTAAAAAGATCGATTAAAAAAATCTGAGACTTACATGTTGGTGGCTATGAGATAAAAAAAAAAAAAAAATCGAATGAAAATTGTTGACGAATACAAACGAAACTGAAAATGACTCAATTTGAAGTCGAAACGTGTCGGGTTTTTAGTGTTGTATTTTTGGTCTTGCATCCCGTTTTTCCCCCTTGTTTTTTTCACGTTACCGCATTTATGCACATTGCACGCAAAAAAAGTTGGAACATGGTGATACAAATAAAATAATAGCTGAGGTGTCTTTTGCTGTGTCACTCAAGTGGCCTTCGATGCACCACTACAAATATGACGAACGGAAACAAACACAATATGGATATGGAGCGAAGGAAAGGACGCGCGTTGATGACGGCGCAGAGATACAACTATTCGAGCTTGATGAGCGTCCGTGTTGCATCTACAAAATTGAAGGCGCGAAAGCGGGAGGTGTAAACTGGCTATTCTCCGATTTATGCTTTCAATGTGGTCTATGCACATCAAACGATTTTGGGGTACGCTAATATTTGGGGGGGGGGGCAGTCGTGGGCTACGGGCGAAGGTCATTTTTTAGCAAAATCACACGGAAAGCTCATTTTGAAGGACTGTACATATTGGAAAATGCCTTTAATTCTTTAAAAGTGGGCATTATGAGATTCCTATAAGATCTTTGGACTAAATTCAAAATTCAATTGATACGAGGCACAAAAGTAGGGCACAAATAAGCTCCGTGAGATCACGCAGAGGGCCCGCTCAGTTTGACGGACTGTAGATAGTGTGGAAAGCCTTTAATCATGTGAAAGCTGGCATCAAGGACGGCCTGGGTCATGCATGGGTCGTGCCTGCTTTTCTCCATAAAATGTCTTTGCGAGAAAACAGGTATTTTTCGGTACAAAACGGCAACTCTGGATGCTATCGCCTTGTGAGTCGCGACACCGCATCTCAAACCTTCAACGCTAATAAAATGCTTCCGCGCTGCAATTCCCATATTTTATTCAATCACCGTGTCAAAACTTCTGCACGGATGGTGTCGGAGTTGTTGAGGGACGCTTCGAAATTTCAACCACTCTCTTTTGAAGGGCTGGCGTCCAGTAAAGATTTGCAAGTGTGGAAGCCCCATTTGAATCGACCTTCCGAAAAACGAGTCACGTAGACAAATCGAAATATCACAGTAAACACAAGAGATCCTTTAATGTAAGAAATCCTCAAACCCCCCCCCCCCCCANCCAAGCAGGAAAAGTAAATATTAGGGAATTGGGAAGTGTATATTATTCTTATAACTTCTAATTTTCTGGATTTTTTCGGAAAACCGAGCATCGCCGAAGCGTCTACAGAGACAAATATTATTTTGTCAAATAAACGAGTTAATTTCGTGAACCTCTTTAGAAAAATCTAGATTTTTCTGACAGAGTATAGAGAGTAGTGAAAGGGAATATTGGACTTCCGTGCATCCACATCAAAGTAGATGAGCCCGATGTGAAATAATCTAATCATCCCTTAAATGACAACACTTTCCTGCTACCTTGGAAATTAGTATTCCACCGTTAAAGCACTACACCTGTATATTGTTCTAAAATTGTGACCAGAACTGTGAAAAGGGCCATGAAGNGGGGGGGGGGGGGGGGGTGAAAGGGCTGTGTGTGACCTTCTAGGAGAAAATTTTTCGTTACTTTTTGGACTTTTAACTACGCTTCTTTGCAACCAAAGAATTCAATCTCGGAACTTTAAGACTGATTCCTCCTTGAAAAATTGAAATTTTAGGGTCGAATCTGCGCCGAAATTCCCAGATTAGATTTCTCTATGTGCCCCAGAAGGGAAGATTTCATTTTTACGGAGTTGATCACAATTCAAAAGACGAGATGAGTGCAAAAGGCACCCCTTGTCAGCTGAACGTTACATATAAAAACGTTGGAAAATGTCTCAGGGCCAATATCTAAGCGAATGAATAAACAATTTCTTGATGTATGACGTCCGTTGGCGGGTTTTGGAACGTAAATCGCGTACGTGGAAATTCTTCCGATTTGAGTCGCTTGGATTCCGTGGAATCCACCTCTTTCGAACGGGGTTTCTTCCACACTTCTTCCGAATGGATAACCTCTCCGCGATTGGAACGGACTGGATGTGAAGGCTATTTCATCCTTTGCTTGCTCCTGAGTAAACGAAACGAAATGGAGAAGGGCTACAGAGTTCCCGGAAGTTTACGCTTTGAAACGCAGACACAGGGGAATCACCCTCGATGCGTCGCGTCGTGCACACAGCCGAGAAGAATAATACGGAAGACGGCAGTATGTGCGATTTAGTTGCAGCCTTGGAGCACATGGAAGTAAACGTCGATCGTGGTTCAAGTTGGAATGGAGTGCGGTTGTCTTCGTGAGAAGTTTAGCACACAGCTGAGATGATACTACGGAAAACAGCAGTAAGTGCGATTTAGTTGGAGCCTTGGAACATATGAAAGTAAACCTCGATCGAGGTCCATGTTAGAATGGAGTTGCGGTTGTCTTCATGAGGCGTTGTACAACGAGCAAGGAGGACGTGCGATTCTGTATGAGTCTCAAAAAACATTGGAGTGAATGCAAATCACGGCTCACGTTAGAGTGGAGTTACGGCTGTCTTCCTGAGGCGCCGCATGGTAGGGTTATGAGCTGAGCAAGACGGTGCATTCGAAACCGAATTTTGTTAAGTAACCGACGAGACAAGAGCTCATCACTCCTTTCCAGCCGGAGTAATAACCAAAGTTGAACGGAATTTTTCCTCACCCGAGGTTGCCCGATTTCTTCGGTTTTGCCCTCCTTGGAATGGCTCATTACGTGGACAACCTGCGCGCTGTTATTAGTAAGTAATACAGTCGCTCTTCGTAAGGTCCAGTTACACGATCAAATTAAGCCATCAAATTGGGCCTCTCATTGGTCGCATACTTACCTCTGGTCTTTTTCCACCAATCAGAGCTTCAGTTTGATGGCTCAATTTGATCGTGTAACTGAACCTGTAGAATCGGAGCCGCGAAATTCTCTTGCTCTGCACTATTGCAGCGCTGCTTTGATTTTTAGCTGAAAGCATCATTTGCAGCTAAAATATTAAACAAGCAGTGAACTCCAACACAATGTGTTGATAAGGCGCGTCATTAACTCGCACATATCAACCCCTTTAGTTTTCATTTACAGAGATTTCAAAATAGGCAAACAGCATAAAAAGAGAATTCACGATCCAACACTGCGAGGTCAAAGACGCACCTTGACGAGACCGTGTATTNAGTCAGAATAAAAAAATGAGAACAAGATTTTTCTTCTCGGCTACTCATAATGCGAAAACGAAAGTTGAATTTTTGGCAGACTTTACAAAAATAATATGCAATAATTGCGATAATTGCAATAACTCTTGTCTATGCTTTCCTTTGCACTGATGAAGACCAAAGTATTGGTCGAAACGTTTGCGTGTCCACCATGATAAGGTAAAATTGTAAATATATAAACATCCTCTTGCACATTGTTTCGAAAAAATCAGGATATCAATGGCTATTTCTCGTTTAGGAGTTGATTTCCACAATGTCCGTCATTGGGATCGTTTCCCACGTCAGATTTTATAGAGAAGACATGTGAGATTTTTCTATTACTAATCGGCGAGGATTGTTGCCGATTTATTAAAATGGATTCCGATGGATTTGATCCTTGAGGATTTGAGGGCTTAAAGATTCATACTTCCTCTGTCAATTTTTCTTCGTCAGTAGATGGCTGTAGATCTCACACGTATAAAAGGACTATAAGTCTATAGTTCGTGGGAAAGTAAGTATATGTATACACGGATGAGAAAAAAAACACTAAAAAGTGGCCCGAATACTGTATGTAACGAGATGGAGAAATGGTGCTGGGTCCATACCATTTCGCGGGGAACTCCCCCCCCCCACCCCCCTCAGTTTTATACTGATACTCATTAGAGTTAAAAAAAATTATTTTTGACTCTAATTATAATTTTTGGAACTTCTATGCATAGAATTATATTGTTTTCGTCTGTTTTCTGGTTTGATAACCGTGTGTTTCTTAATTCTGGGTAAAAAACATTTTTATGAAGCACTGACAGTTAGGAAAAATTTGAAAACCTCCGCGACAACGATGCACCGGAATTAAGTTTGCGGCAGTGCGAGGCGCGTTGCATGAAGCCGTCTGGCCATAAATCAGCCCCAAATGTCGATTTACATACAAATAAGCTTTTACTAAGATTTATATGCGCCGCCGCCCGCGTCGGCTCGAGAGTGCAATGCGGGTTGCATATCACCCGGCGCGGTGCAGCGCCTTCATGCGGGGCGCCTGCAACCGGATGCGCACTCTTCACGAGGAAGTTCTAATCAGAGTCTTCTCGGGACCCAAAACAAACACCGGGCTCTTGACTTGACTAATCAGTGCGAGTTCATTTCGGGTTCCATTCGGAGCATGCTAGGAACTTTGCAGATCTTGCGCGCCTCGCCTTCCATCCAGTGGAGTGGCGTGAATTGCGATATATCGATTGTTATGCCATTTAAACCTATGGTAAAGAATCGATTATTAAGGGGTTCGCTGCGAACACCCTGTTTATCGATCCTTTTCCATAGGTATAAATGGCATAACAATCGATACATCGCAATTCACGCCACGCCACTGCTTCCATCGCTTCCGCTTAGAGAGCAAAGTCGTCTTCGTGTAGATGAATCTATTTCCGCAAAAAATTAGAGCGCAAAATTTCCATTGTTCTTACTCGCTTATTTGCACAGCGAATAAGAGCAGATATTGCGGAATTGTTTTAGGATTGGTAACAAATAAAACTAAGAGACGCATACGTCGTAGACCACCAGAATTTGCATCAAGACAGTAAAAGTTTTATTCGTAGAGAGCTTAAAAAAACACGACCAAGGCTTCGAGCACCTTCACATCCTGGTGATACTCTCCGCTTTGCCGGGCAGTTAGCTGAACTGCCTACCCGGACCAAACCCAACTAAGATCTCTAACTTTACTAAGAGCACTTGCAATTACACTACCTGGTGCTAGTGTCATGCATTCAAGAAGAAAAAAAAAATGCCTGTTTGAATTCCGAGTGATGCGTTTCATCTTGTCTCTTGACTTCTGAATTTTTACATTCTTTTATTCAACACAAATAGATTGCAATTTATCAATCATTGGTAAATGCCCGCTATCAATCAAAAATGAAGGAGGACAATTCTCTAATCGTTTAAAAGAGTGCATGATAAAGCAACTAAAACCACACTCTCTCTTGGAAAATATGACGCGAAGCAAATACAATGGAACCAATTAAATAAGTCCTTAAGTAAAGTAAAAAAAAAAATCAGTGAGAAATCTACACTGAGATTTAAAAAAGTCATTGCTGCTCGATTTAGTGCAAATGAAATTCCAAAAATGCACCCTATGATAGTATCCAAAGTTCAGCGATAGGTACATTACGAATATGAGAAAAAAAACCCACAGTAGAACTGCCGGTGGTGTTGCCAGTATTAAAAACGATGTATATCAAACGCGTAGAACACCATCAATAATAAAAGTTATGGCTTTCAATTTCAACCCATTATTTTTATGAGGAGCATTAGAAAACTTTTAGCATAAAAAATGGAACATTAATATTTTTGCCCCTGAATCCGCCTCTCGCGCAGTCCTGAACATTTTCTCTTTCCACCTTTCTAGTCGTTTAGCCTGACTATATCGCAAATCTACTCGGATAGAAATTTTAGCAAAAAGCCTCTCTCTCCTTCAGACTAAGTCGTGTCATTTGGCCACTTAATGATCCATTCATGGCAGCCCTTGAGCATAAAATACCTTTGAGCCCCAATCTTAAAACTGAATCAATCCCTTAAACCAGCTAGGTTACTCTTAAATTCCCCAATCGAGACAGACCTCTTTTGCATAAACGCGCTCGAATAAATGATGCCAATTTCTCGAGTCCGGATCAGCGAACCCATCAAAAATAATCGTCATAGCCCGCTCAGGCGGCTCAGGTAGGGACCGAGGAAATAAACACTGGAGAACATCTCCCTAATGATCCGTTCTTCTTTGCCATACTAAAGAAAAATGCCGTATGAGCATCGAAGGTTGCCGAATTTCCTCTCAGAAAATATGTATTAAAATAAATTAGGAAATTTCTCGTTGAATTTTTCAGAGACTTTCGATCAAGTTGAAATGAAATTCTCCCAGAAATGGGAAGACAAATTTTCAAGAATTTTCCGCAAAATTTGTGATTTGCCGAGGGAAATTTGGCGTCGTCCGACGGCGCATACAACGTTCTTTCTTAGCACGGTAGTTCTAGGGTCTTAAAAAAAGACGCAAAGCGTATCGCGTCTCGGTAGGAAGTTTGTGTTCCGACGAGGCGATCCTTTGCGCGAAAAAGACGGAGGCTTTTCCTCCGCTGTTAGCAATTTCCGGCTCGAGCACGGTGATATTTCGGAAATGGAAAAGATATAAGCTCTGTTGAGATATCCTTACAAGCATCCAGGCTCACGAAAATCGGTTCCGCCAAAAAATATTGACAGTCGACCTGTCTATCGCTATACGCTTAAATGTTCCCCGTTTCAGCAGACCAATAATACACATATTACACATGGTATGAATTTGCGGCTTGGCAACATGTGTCCGTTTGCGAGGAAACCTTAATACCGAAGGAGAAATTTTCAGTGGAACGATTTTTCACGAGTAGTAAAAAAATTGAGCTGTGCCAAAACAAGAGAAGGAAACCGTGAAGATGCATTGAAAATGACGAGAAATATCGACGTTGAAACTGCAAAAATGCGTAGCTCGGCTGCAAACTATCACAATCTCCATACCTACCTCATTTCTCAAAAATGGACCGACTCAACATCATGGCTTGAAGTTTTCCCAGAAAATTCTTCACAAAGAAAAGAAAAACTCACCCAAGTTTTCAAGAAATGTCGTTCAGTAGTTTCCCTATATGTAGAGAATTAAGCATGAGAGAAATTCTGCAAGACCGCAAAGCGAGATTCGCATTTCTGCAGTTTCATCATGGATACATACTAAAGCATAGATGTTAAAGGGCTTAAAGAAAAAAAAGAGACGCAAGCAGAAAGCTAAACACAACAAAAAAACTGAAAACCACGATTCATGATAAAACAAACGATTTACAAAAATGGTCTGATACAGGCGGTCGAGAGAATCAGAGCAACCTAGAAAACTGTACAATAATTTTGGCGCGTATACGTAGTATACCGCCTTTGCGATCGTTTCGACCCCCCCCCCCCCCCCCCCCCCCCCCCCCCCCCCCCCCCCCCCCCCCCCCCCCCCCCCCCCCCCCCCCCCCCCCCCCCCCCCCCCCCCACCNCACATTGTGTTGGAGTTCACTGCTTGTTTTTTTTCTGCATTAATTCGGCTATTTCGTATTCTGAACTTGGCTGATTTGCAAATTTTCGCAGTTTTTCCTTAAAACATGGCTTCCTCACCGGAAAACTTCGAGTCGTGGTGATTCATATTTGTCAGTTGTGCTAGTCACAGAATGGTGTTTTGATGTTTCATTCTTGTGGATAAGCTAAAAATATTAAGATCCGTCCAAACAGCAATTTTCTACGTTCAATATTGACCGAGGTATCGCGCTTTGAAAATATCGGTGTTTGACGTCATCCACCGTAATAGTGACACCCTTGGTTTCTTCCACCTTGCTCTCATCAGTTACGGAAACACTTATGTGCTCTGGTTCCGCAACTTGCTACTCGGATGAAAGCAAGGTGGAACAAACCAGGGGTGCGTTACTACCATGGTAGATTACGCCATACATAGAATTTTTCAAAGCTCGGGATCTCGGATAATATTTATACATAGACGTATTTCTATCAAAGAGAACTATGTGCATTATGACGTGAGCCTTGTTATGTATATACTCTTATGGGCCTCAGGGCTCATGTCATAATGCACATAGTTCCGTAAATAGTTGCTGTTAGGATCTTAATATTCTAAGCTGATCGACCAGAATTAAGCATCAAAATACGATTCTGAGACCACGGCAACTGTCCCATTCTCTACACTTCACAATCAGGAACTTATAATTTTGGTTTCGGTGGACTCATGACGTGTTTCCTGAGAACGTTTACAATTTATCGCGCGGAAAAAAAATGCTCAGCGAGGAACGTCTACTCTGCCGTGCCAATGAAAAACGCCGTATGAACTTTCAGGCGTTGTCAAATTTCCTCTGATAAAATACGAATTTACTAGGGGAATAATTTAAACATTTTTCTACCAATTTTTTCGAACAATTTTGTACGCAATTTAATCTAAAATATTTGAAAATTTTAAGGAAGAAAGTACACAAATTTCGTCAAAAATATATGTTTTATCCGGGGAAATTTGGCAACTCTCGAATGTTCATACGGTGTTCTTCCTTAGCGCGGCAGTAAAAAAGCAAATTTCAAAGCGCCGATGGAGACTGTTTCAAGGTTGCGCGGGAGGAAAGTCAGAACGACATGGCATTGTGGCAGGAGCTTTCAAGGGCGTGGCTCCGTTTCATAGGGGCAAAAATTAATCTTCCTCGAAATGGTGACCGAGTCAGTGCCCAAGATTAATCATGAGCCGGACCGGAAGTAAATCACAGTTCTGGCCAACACATGCACTTACTTGATAGTCCGCTGAACCCCGGTGTCCCATGTATTCGCCGAGTGCACATTCTGCGAATCGCTCAATTTTCATCTTCCTTTCGCCCGACATGTGGATAACATTTTGCAAAAAGGAAACACAATCTTTGGCTCTCCCATTAAATCACTTATCTGCATAGGGAAACCAATGGCATAAATGTTGATTCTAAAATTGGCCAGAAATACTGGTCTCTTATTGCAAAATGTAATCCATGAAAACATATATTGTTTTGTGATTCAACTACGAGTAAAAAGTGGAGATTTGGGATTTCCATAAACTTATGAACCAAGATGTGTCCGGTAATTAGCAATTTTTGGCTATGGACCGATACTGCCGTGCTAAGGAAAAACGCCGTATGAACCTTCAGGCGTTGCCACATTTCCTTTGGTAAATCACAAATTTTCGGTAAAATCTGTACATATTTTTTCTCCAATTTTTCAGATAATTTTGACGGCAATTTCACCTGAAGTTCCTGAAAATTTCAAGGAAAAATATTCATAACTTTCTTCAAAAACAATTATTTTCTGAGAGGAAATTTGGCAACTCTCGAATGTCCATACGGCGTTCTTACTTAGCACGGCAGAATAGACAACGTGCGAATTTAATCGTGATTTATCGATGGTGAAACTGCAAAAATACGTATCTCGATTGCGGTGTTTCAAAATCTCCGCACCAACTTCATTTTTGAGAAGAGGACTAAACCGACGTCATGTCCTGAAATTTTCAAAGAATATTCTTCACATGGAGAAGAAAAATCGCCAAAATGTTCAAGAAATGACATTTAGAGGTTTTCAATGAAAAAAATAAAGTATGGCGGAAAGTTTGTAACACTGGAAACCGATATATACGTATGTCTGCAGTTTCACCTTCGTTATGTTCTCTCATCAAAATTACCTGCAACACGATTTGTATGACAAAAAATACTGAAGGTAACTCCTAACCAAGATATTGAGGTTTTCCGATCGAAAAAATTCAAACTTGCCATTGGAAACCAAAACCGTTGTAGTGCACGATTTGATTCACGTAGACGCTAGTTTTTCATAGGAGCAGGAAATTCAAACTTTTCGTAACAAATGTAGAATGAAAACCTTAATAGCTTAGGTGGTAGTTGATTTCATTAATTTTCTTTACGCAAATTGTATTCTCCGTATAATTTTGAATAAGAAACATATATCAGAATGATTTTATGCATCCCTTGCCTAATGGTCCATTCTCTGATCTCTGAAAAATTGGAAGACAAATATTCATGTT
This sequence comes from Bemisia tabaci, assembly GCF_001854935.1. NCBI lineage: Eukaryota > Metazoa > Arthropoda > Insecta > Hemiptera > Aleyrodidae > Bemisia > Bemisia tabaci. Next base: position 278,322 of record NW_017559788.1, read on the forward strand.
TCCTGATAATTCTTTTTTATAAATAAAATAACTTGGCAACATCTGAATTGCTGTGCTGTTTTTTCTCCTTTGATCGGAAACGACAGAATATCTTCGCAGGTGAACGGGAAAACGTGAAATGTAAATCAGGAACTGGATACAACTATTCGTGTTGAATGGATGTGCGTGTTGCATACGGGAATAATTGAAGACGTTTTAAATTTTTTCGTGCCCTCGGCAACTACGATGTCGTGCCTCCGCAACGACAACACGATACTTCGATGAGGACGGAAAGGGCAGATTCAGTGCGCAGCTTTTGCATAGCCCGCCCCTGAACTGAAAATTTCACATAAAGATTTCAGAGCTCATTGAAACTCCATGAAATATTTCAGAGGAATTTACAATCTTTCATGAATTCCTTTGGTTTCATGCCACCTTGTGGTGCTATAAAATCGCGAGCAAGCCCTCATTTCTGGGGGAAAAAACTCGGGAGTAGAATTTCAAAGTCTGGTGAAATTCTAAGACATATTCCAGGGAATTTTTCAATCTTTCATAAGTTTCTTTTGTTTCACGCTACCCTGTGCGACTAAAAAAACGGGAACAAGCCCCAATTTCTGGGAAACAAGAACCTGGGAGTAATCCATACGGCGGAAACTTTAAAGTGGTGGCCCCGGCATAAAACCTTGTTAGCACACCCGACATCTTCGACAGGATGGAAAATGCACCCTGCATGCTCCAGCCCCCGCAGCCGCAACTCCAAGATTTCACGGAAATCCTCTCTCCTAGACGTTGAACTGGGAGCGTTCCGCTGGGATTTAGCAACTTCTCCAAGTTCATTTTGCACCGACATCGATCACACATCAATCATCGCGCGTAACGATCTCGGTTTGATGCTTGGTGATTGCCGCGCAACAACGATTTCATTCCCGGCGACGCACTTTGGCTTCCTACACTGCCGTTCTAAGAGGGAACGCCGTATGAAAATTCGAGAGTTGCCAAATTTCCCTTGATAAAACGTGTATTTTAGACACAACTGAAGCATATTTTCCGTTGAAATTTTCAGATATTTTAGATTAAATTGCGTAAAAAATCGTCTGAAAATTTTGGAGGAAAATATTTACAATTTTCCTAGTAAATTCGGTTTTTGTCGAAGGGAATTAGGCAACGTCTGAAGGCTCATACGGCGTTCTTCCTTAGCAAGGCAGTACTCTACTTACTAAAAAGAAACGTCGTATCATCATTTGTCGCTTGCCAAATTTAATCTCACACAACATCTGTTTTCAAAACAGTTAAGTTAAGGAAAGAAATGGACTTAATTTAAAAATAAGGAAATACTATTTCTAGGCTATGTATAAAGTATCTCTCTACATTTGGAAACTAATTAAACATAACTTGTTTTTAAAATGAGTGTGATATTATAGTTCTAATTGAAAAATTCAGCCTATTTTTCCGTTAAACTGATTGCATTTTGACTGAAACTCTAGGAAAAAATCAAGGGAATACGCACGTCTCAAAAAAAATCCTTGAGGTTTTAATATTTGGACTGTAAGGATTCATTGAATTTACTAATTTGCCTTTGGTTTTTTTCTCCAAATGCTTCTCATATATTTTGACCGTGACATTTGAAAATTCTATACTTTGAAGCATGCGTTAAAGTTTTAGAGGGCCGTTCGTTTAAGAGTTATAAATGAATTAAACCCTACTGAAATATGCGCATGTTCACGGATAATTATTTCCGACACAAGCGAAAAATGATTCTGTCCTTGAGCGAAATAATTTGAAACTCTATCCAAGTAACAAAATGAGACGATTTGTCTGGATACTTGACAAAATGCCTGATTTTGTTGCCACAAATGTACACAAGTTATTGAGAAAATTCAAAATTATTTGAAGCGATTCGGCAACATTAAGGATGCTCATACGGCGTTTTTACTTAGCACCAAGTACAACTTCGTCTGATTGGCGCTTGTCGGTATCAAAGGAGACCTGCTGCCGTTGGAGGGGGGGGAAGGTTTCAAGGGGGAAGTAACAGAGAGAGGTTAATCCGTGAGAAACATGCAGCAGTCTTACAAGCGCGCCAACAAGATTTTGCACTTGAAGGGGCGTTTCGTGGTCTTAACCACTTTGCGGTGATCCTGTGCAGTCCCTGTAAGCGTGTGTATCATGCACGCCCGTAAAATACGAGGGTTTCATTTGATTGGAGAGTTGATATTCAAAACATGCCGAGCGCTATTAGGTATTGATGAGATTATGAATGATGGGACTCCGTTTAAAAGAACCTGCACCCCTTTTTGTGTGAAGTTTCTATTAAGAAATTCACGTGAGAAGAAAGTGGATGGACCGGACAAGCCTATTCTACTAAGACCAATACACAAGAGTACAGATAGATACACCCTTAAAAAATAATTAGGCATATGATTGAAAAAAGAAATGAGTGTCAACACAACCAAAAATAAGTGAGATGTGACCAGACCCCGTTTTTCAACTTTTCCTCCGAATATGAGCGTCACATCATTGGCAGCATTGAGCCAAGCATCTCGAGTGCACGCCTCACGTCATAGCGCCTTCAATTTTGCAAATGCAACACGGACATCCACCAAGCACGAATAGTCGTATCTCTGCGCCTTCATCATGGCGGCTTCCTTTCCTTTGCAGTATTTCCATGTTGTGATATTCCCTTTGTCTTATTCCGTTGAAGACGCAAATTCTGAGGATTGGAGGACACCTCTCTAACAACCCGTTCAATCATCGTTTTCTTGCAAGACGAATATTTTTGCCGGACGAGTTTGAGAGAACAATCTGCTTGTTTAATTTAATTTACAATGGACCACTAGACAAGGTACGAATTTCAGCATTCTGATGTATGTTCCCTGACCAAAATGTCACGTAGAACACGATACGCACAACGAAAATTACCGAAATTAACTCCTTACGAAGATATTTAATGATTCTTGATGCGTGAATTCAAACCATCCGCTCATGAAAACTCAATGCTCTACGTGATTCACATCGCGCGCTAAACGTTATCACAAACGTCTCAGCGATATAAAAATCTGGCAACCTCAATCTTGAAGCTTTGGCTCAGCTGTAGCAAATTGCTTATAGTTTGATCAAGACATGGTGGAAAATGAACATGACTCGATTGAGAAGCTTGCTGAAACCGTGGTAGTGCGCGATTTGACTCATGTAGAGCTTTGAGTTTCTTGTGAGCGGCCAGTTCAAATTCCTTGTAACTGATGTGAAATAAAAACGTTAATATCTTCGCTAAGAGTTGGTTTCAGTAACTTTTGTTGCGCGAATCGTGTTCTACGTGAAATTTTGGTTTAGAAACATGTATGAGAATGCTAAAATTCGTACCCTGTCTAGTGGTCCATTGAAAAGTTGACGCTGAATTGGAAACACTAATTTCTTGTGACACGGGAAACATTTAAAATCGTGAAATTTCTGTTAAATTCAACACAATGTGCGAATTCAACTGTTTGGCAGTGGCGAGGCATGGAAGGTCGATTATCGATATTTCCCCATTTGAAGCTATGTTAAAGAATCGATTATTAAGGTGTCCGTTGGGAATGCTCTGTTTATCGATCCTTTATCATAGATTTAAACGGCAGATCAATCGATATATCGCAAGACACGCCACGCCACTGCTATTGAGAGTCCTCTCAATTGACTATATTTCAGCAACAAACTAATTTGATCTAATCTTGCAACAACTATATAGAGTCTGACGTCGGGACGAAACTATAGACTAAGGACGACGTTAGTTCCTTTTTGACGGAAGCTCTGACGTAACGAGGACGTGTACTCGAGACTTAATTGCGTCAGTTCAGTGACGGCTCAACCTCCACTCGAGAGTTATTATCGCCACGTTCAATATCATATTCACCTTTCATCCCTCCGCTCCTGTGAAACGATTGCCATGATTTATTACGTCCCGTAGAGTCGGTTCTACGTCATCTAGGCTATTCATGGCAAATTAGAGCAGGTGTCAATTATTATTGAGCGCCTCGTTTGACGAATCGCCCAAGTGTCACCGTATAACCACAGCGTTTACGATCTTTTTCAAATAAACTAAGCAACTAGCGTTCATTCGGGCACGGATATAGCCGTTGAAAACAACACTTGATATCAGGAGTGGGTCAGGGAAAGGGGTTTCTTTAGAGAGGTTGAACCATTTGTATCCGGGGATGAAAATCGAAACCAAAAAACTGATGGGTCTTTTTTAAGGGCGGAACAAGAATAAGAACCGCAATTCAGGTTTGCAAATCAAAAGTGGAACCGCTGTCTACTCGGTTCTGAAAAATTTTGTTCTAAAAAAAAAAATACAAGCAGCTAACATAACAATATTTACAATTTGCAAAATGGCACTACAAAAATATCCAGTATGAACTTATTTCATTTCAAGAATGATGCCCGAAAATGTCTCTCTTTTATGAGAACTTGATTTACTGACTGCATTTATTTCCGCATTTTTAACGCGCCTCGCACAATTTTTGGAGCATTCTTGTCCGCTGGTGATTTGGACGCATTCAATCAAAAGGAACTATAATCATTTTCGCATGATTCCTGTCATTCATGTATCTTGTGGATCCCAAGGCCCATGTGAAAATAGCTTAACCCATAGTTTTAACCCAATAGTTAAAATCCATTTGTCCATTGATATTTTAGTGTCAAATACGTCAAATTTTGAGCATTTAGTTGCTCGCAAATCACACTGCAGCACAGAAAAAGCACAAAATATAAAAGAAAAAATTAAATTTGTCGCGAAACCACTTAATATTTACAGCACAAACATTATATTTCCTTAAATATATATTTTTCTTCATCAATTAATGCGAGAACAATCCATGTAGAGTTTGCAAACATAGAGCCTAATGCAGAGCAAAGTGGCGTGCTACCAGCACTAAACGCGCATTGGCGCCTACAAACCTAAGTGGATACTTCACGCATTGCGCAATGCTTGAAGTATCCCCTCAGGTTTGTAGGCGCCATTGCGCGAGTCGCGCTGCTGCTTGTAACGGCGCGGCGCCTTAAGCAACTATTTCGCTACAGAGGTGTTGCACAGTATCATACGAAATTGAAGGCGCTTTAAGTTAGGCTGAAAAATGACAGGCATCCTTTAAGAGTACGGAGTTTTCCTCGCAAAATAAATCAAGATACTACGGCACAATAAGAGAGCAGTTGCCCAAAAAATCACCAAGTCCTATCATCCGTATTTAATAACGTTTAGCATAATTTTTTAATTTCATTAGAGAAAAAAGTGACTCAATTTAGGCAGAAACATTCTTGAGTATGCCGTCAAGAGGATTTTATTTTGAATCAAGAATAAAATGGCTGAATGAAAGCGGGTTTCTGCTTGATTTTTCTTCTCGTAAAAGCATCTTTTATAGAGGGATTGTGTATAGGAAAGTACAAATTATTATCATGAGAATTGGTTCACAACTGTTGCCAAAATTCTCGAAAAACGATAAAAACGACTGGGGGTACTTTTAGAAAAAACTTTATACAACAAAAAAGTCTTATTTTGACCCATGGAACGCGCTCCTGGAGTCCGGCCGTTTAGGCCAGGATCACCCAGTATAGATTCCAGCACGACTTTGAACCGCTCGAACTTACTTACGCTCAAAAAGTAGCTGACCAATTCACTTTTACACGCAAGATGTGGCTTCATTTCTGAGCCGTGCTTCCGGATACTAGGTCTCCATCTTTAGGTCTTGGCCGCTAACGCGTTCATTGCTCGTGCTCATCACTGCAATTTCGTTGAGATGCGCGCGTGATTGGCCACTGGCTCGGATTTCCAGAGCTCGACGAATTGTTTCGGATTAATTTTTCATCAGACGTTAAGGGATTGCGCTCGGGGATTCTTCACGTCCGCCGCAACCGCCGCCGCACAGGGGATCCAGTCAATCACAGAGGTTGGAAATGAAATTTGGAAACTCCAAAAGCTTATAACTCCATTTATTTGAGACTTTCAGGTACTAGAAGTGGTTACCTCGCGCAATTTTCTTTTAAATACGCCCCTTTAAATTTATATTGAACAACAGAATTTGCAGTTTTGGTTAAGAATTGCATGTGCGAGCTCTGTGAATGAGTTGATCCACTGTGCGGTGGCGGCGCGGCGTCTCGAGCATTTTTCATCGACCCCTCTTGACTGGGTCTTGCTCCCGCCGGAGCGTGGCGCCCGCAAAATGAATCCGCAGTCGAGTGCAATTTCCCACATAGTACGTTCAAGACTCTACTGTCCCGCTCGCCCAGTTTCTGCCCACGCGACAGGAATCCAACTTCCGATATTTCATTTAATACAATCCTCGCCACTGTCAACAAGCAAAAACTGACTCCTCTGCTACTACGAGAAATTTACGTGAGAAGCAATCGGATGGACCGGACAAGCCTATACTTCTGGGGCCAATACACAAGAGTGCAGATACACCCTTAATTAAAAAAGATTAGGCATATGATTGAAAAAAAAATGAGTGCCAACACAAGCAAAAACAAGCAGTAAGCTCCAACGCATTCGCGTCGTAAAGCGGCTCTGGCGACGGTAGTTGTAGTCAAAGCAAATTGCCATAGAAACTTCTTCACGAAATCAAACACACAACGAAGAACGAGGCGCTACAGACGAGTCCGTCCAGGACAAGTTAAAAAAATTCCCATGAGCCTAGTGACGTAGGTTAAGGGGCCCGTTCGCCAAAACTAATCGGAACTTTATGAATAAATTGCTCCATTTAAAAATCAAAACAATATCGAATTGCGATATATTACACGGATAAGATAGGGCTATGTCCTGTCGTAAGCGGCGACATAGAGTCGATGTCATTTCAATAATCGCCCCGATGGCCACGATAGTTGTTAAACGTTTACGGTTTCCTTGGTAACCTTTGTTTGCTATCAGCTGATATCGAGTAATATGCCTAGGAAGCTCCAACCACTGCATTCTTCCAAAAAACCGCGAAAACTTTAAAATTCAAAATTTCAAATTTTGAACGTAAAGTACATTTTTTCCATCACGNACTTTTCTCCTTATAAAGGAATCTTTTATAGAGGAATTTGGTACAGGAAAATACAAATTTTCATAAGATTTGGTTCACAACCGTTGCCAAAATTCAGGAAAAACGATACAAACGACTAGAAGCACTTTTGGAAAAAAAACTTTATGCAACAAAATAGTCTTATTTTGACCCATAGAACGCGCTCCTCCAGTCTGGCCGTTTCTCATTGGATCACCCTGTATAGATTCCACCACGACTTTTAACCGCTCGAACGCGCTTACGCGTAAAAAATAGCTCACCAACACACTTTTACACGCGTGATGTGGCTTCATTTCTCAGCCGTGCTTCCGGATACTAGGTCTCCATCTTTAGGTCTTGGCCGCTGACGCGTTCATTGCTCGTGCTCATCGCTGCAATTTCGTTGAGATGCGCGCGTGATTGGCCACTGGCTCGGATTTCCAGAGCTCGACGAATTGTTTCGGATTAATTTTTCATCAGACGTTAAGGGATTGCGCTCGGGGATTCCTCACGTCCGCCGAACCGCCGCCGCACAGGGGATCCAGTCAATCACAGAGGTTGGAAATGAAATTTGGAAACTCCAAAAGCTTATAACTCCATTTATTTGAGACTTTCAGGTACTAGAAGTGGTTACCTCGCGCAATTTTCTTTTAAATACGCCCCTTTAAATTTATATTGAACAACAGAATTTGCAGTTTGGGTTAAGAATTGCATGTGCGAGCTCTGTGAATGAGTTGATCCACTGTGCGGTGGCGGCGTCTCGAGCATTTTTCATCGACCCCTCTTGACTAGGTCTTGCTCCCGCCGGAGCCGGAGCGTGGCGCCCGCAAAATGAATCCGCAGTCGAGTGCAATTTCCCCGATAGTACGTTCAAGACTCTACTGTCGCGCTCGCCCAGTTCCTGCCCACGCGACAGGAATCCAACTTCCGATATTTCATTTATTACAATCCTCGCCACTGTCAACAAGCGAAAAATGACTGTTCTCCTACTACGAGAAATTTACGTGAGAGGCAATCGGATGGACCGGACAAGCCTTTACTTCTGGGCCCAATACACAAGAGTGCAGATACACTCTTTAAAGAAAAATCAGAGCATCAGATTGAAAAAAATGAGTACCAACACAACCAAACATAGGAGAAACGTGACCAGGCCTCGTTTTTTAACTTTTCTTCCGAATATGAACGATATCGCATTGGCAGCACTGAGCCAAGCATCTCGAGTACACGCCTCACGTCAAAGCGCCTTCAATTTTGGGAATGCAACACGGACATCCACCAAGCACGAATAGTTGTATCTCTGCGCCGTCATCACCGAGCTTCCTTTACTTTGCAGTATTTCCATGTTGTATTATTCCCCTTGTATTATTCCGTTGAAGACGCAAATTCTGAGGATTTTGAGACAACTCTCTAATAACCTGTTCAATTATCATTTTCTTGCGAGACGAATATTTTTTCGTTACGCGTTTACAAAGTATATACAAAGTATACTGGTTTTAGTTGTTCTCGGCTAGCTGCTACTGAATAATATTGGAATGAGTTGACGTGTTCTAAAACTGTTTTAGGGCAAAAAACGTCTAAACATTTCAAATTGAAGTGGAACCATGCAAGTTAAAAGCTCGCAATTCAGGAAAGAGGGTTCGGAGAAAAGATAATTAAATATACGCAAAAAAAAGATACCTATCGCCTCTTACAGAGTAAATACTGCAACGTTAGGTTGTCGCATTGAAATTTTTACCGCTGAAAAGTACATTTCTTGGGGAATTTCACAATTTTCTTCCAATCACAATTGTATTCCATTCAAATATCCTTGGAAATTGAACATAAACATTTTCATAAATTTTCTAAAAACTTGATATTCGACTGAGGGACATTTCGCAAGATTCGAATTATCATACACAGTTCTTCCGTAGTCCGGCAGTACAATGGCTATAACTTGAGAGTGTTGTTCCACAAACAGAATTATTAAATTAGCGAGACGGGGAACGATAATTCATCACTAAGCTTTTTAAAATTGCTAGAAATTTCCAAGTCATCGTATGGCATGGAAATAGTGAAGAAACTCCTATTTTCACCTAGTGTCATGGAGCCCATACGCAAATCCGGCACATTAAAACGGACATGATATATTTTTTGTCCGGAAACGCATAAAACACCGCGCACTCGAAACTAGAAAAATGAACTGCAGAAACAAAGCAAATTAGAATTGAGGACTAATTTGCATGAATCCTTTTATTCACAGGATCATTTCATGCATACGACCCAAACCAAACAAAAACGTTATTCAAACGATCGTAACTTGATACACACGGAAAAATTGGCGGGGTGCAACTCATACTCTACAATGTTGCCTAAATTTTGAGAAATTGCGATTAAGAACAATAATTCCTCCTGCCGTTAGAAAGCTGCTGCTATCTCTTGATTTTCTGTCTCCGATGTCATTTCCCTGACTTATTTCTGACGTTTTGGCGCGTATACGTATTATGCCGCCTTTGCAATCGTTTCGACCCCCCACTCGATACAATAACCGAGTCCCTTAGTTCCTTACCGAAAAGTGACTACCGCGAACTTCTGAGATTTTCCAAAGCGTGTAAAAAGTTTACTTCTCCGTCAATAATTATGATTTAAAGTTCCTTCTCATTCTGGGGCTTTCTAGTTTATGTGCAATGAATACCAAGAGTCTACGTTACTTGGTTTTTTTAAAAAAAGCCCAAGAATATTGCTTTTCTCCGAATCCTGGGTGTCCAAATTCCATGAATTTCCGTGACTTCTCATAGACCATGACTGCTCATAGAGAAAATGCCAGTGTAAAAAGTTCATGAAGAGGAGACATTTGGGTTATTTTACAGTGAAGAGCAACCTGCACAATTTTCGCAACATTTGATAGCGCTTACTAAGTTTTTTTTTTTTTTTTGGCTGGTTTATTGACATCGTCTCTAGCACCTTCAGCCAACTTTAGACGGTATTTTATTGTATGTAAACAACGAAGGATCGGCATATCCATGCTCCAGGATTTTAAAATTTTCAGGGATTAAGGCCAAGTAGAATGTGTTTCTGCAGACCTACTCTTCCTTTCGGTGATTTGACGCCACTACCGGGATTCGAACCCGGGACCTATTGACCCAGAGTCAGACGCGCTGATCACTTGGCAAACCTGGCGGGTTCTTACGATGTTTTGAATATTTACTTTTCTTTTTATGAGTTTGCCGAGAGAAATATAACCAGTGTAAAACTGGAACAGTCCTCCAAGAAAAGTGGCAACATTGAAGCATGTTCAGATCAATTCTGTTTTAAACGATTTTGCGCGCACTCCTCGCCGAAAACTCGGCAGACAGTCTCTTAGGATTAATTGAAAGAATTTCTACCAAACGGAACTATGTGCATTATGACGTAAGCCCTGTTATGCATGTATTGTTATGGGTCTCAGGGCTCATGTCTCAATGCACATAGTTCCGTTTGGCAGCAATACGTCCAATTTCGGCAATTAAACGACAAAACACGCATATTTTCAGCGCGAGACTCCCGAATAGCACAGTGGCGTGAAGTTAATTGCGATGTATCGATTGTTATGCTATTTAAACCTATGGTAAAAATCTATTATTAAGGTGTTCGCTGCGAACTCCCTATTTATCGATCCTTTTCCACAGGTTTGAATGGCATAACAATCGATATATCGCAATTCACGCCACGCCACTGGAGGAGCATAAAAGGCGGTAACGTGCGACTAATTTCGCAGACAACTTAATTGCGCACTTAAACTCACTCGTTCTTCTCAGTGGCTCAGAATTCCTAGCATCATGCACATCTTCAAAGTTCTCCTCCACATCGCTCTTTGCTTTGTCCTCATGACGGCTGTAAGTTTTTTTAATGTTTGAGCTACAAATTGGATATATTTCTGCTAAACGGAACAATGTGCGAGTAGGAGAGATACTCTTAGAAAGCTGCATAGGAAGCAATGTAAAAGTGGGCATGATTCCATTTGGAAAAATGGAAAAGGAGTTTTACACTCTTTCAAACGGAACTATGTGCCTATATCTTGTGTCCATGTAGCTATACATCCCGCATCTTGGATTTTGCGGGATGCTAGGTTGGGTTCAATGATGAGTGTGATCTACTTATGAGGTCTAAAATGACCCAAAACATGTTAGATCTCTCGGCGTGACCTCAAATTATGATCCCAATGTAAGCTGCCTCGGCTGAACACTCTGCCCCTCTTACAATTAGTCTTGTACTGGTACTCATTATAGAGCTCAACAAATGTCTGACTCTAATTGAGATTTTTGAAACTATTTGGCTCTGTTTTCCCCGCGAAATGGTGTGGACCCAGCACCTTGTTACTTGGAGTTCGGGCCATTTCTTAGTGTTTTTTCTCATGGTTACTTACTGCGAAATGTATTCCGATCCGTGGCGTACGTTCAATTCGATTTTTTTGGTAAAAGAGAACTTTTTTGTTCCAGATCTTTGCTCACGAAGACGGAGCCAAGCACGGGGACCATGTGGACGACAAGGACCACCATGAGGACCACCCGGACCACGAGAAACATGGGGATCATGTTGACCACGCCGCCCACGAGGGATAAATTTCATAGACAATTTTGGGGGAAGAAAATATATAGAGGAAGAAAAACAGAAACATATTGTTCAGGGATTTTAATTGAATAGAAATTTCTTCATTATTTTGTTACTTTTTCAGACGAGTGACACGAATAAACGTTTCCTCTTTTATAATAATGAATTTAAAATGTGATCCATTCGTATTTTTTATTTTGTATTATTTTTAGATATATTTTCATTACATAGCCCTTCAAAAATAAATATTCGTGTTCACGTTTATTTTTAGATGTTTTAAATTTAAAATTTACGCACAAAATAACCCAAAATTTCAACGAAACGAACCCACAAAAGAAAAGATAACCAATGCCAAAGCAAAATGAAAAGCATTGGATTTGATTATTTAGAAAATAAGCATCAGACGTTGCCTAACTGGTCGTATAAAACTAAGCATCATTTTTACTTGCAATTTTGGAGGTATATTCTTCATAATCTGAGAGATATGTTGAGACAATTTTTTTTCGTTGTTTGAAAAAGGTGATTTTAGTTGAATCCGTCCAAATATAGTCGATTAAGATGGTTGTAGGATCCTAACGGATCATAAATAAATAAATAAACCAGGAGAAAAAAAGGAACGTTGGAAAGAAAGAAAGGGTATTGAAATGCGAATTGAATACGTTTTTGCAGTGTATCGATATTTATGATGAATTGAAAACGGTACAAATTACATAGTATTCTGGCTTGCATTTGCATTGTTTGATTTTATCTTCAGATTTCAGAAGTTGATTTTCGACACGCTCATTCCTCAAAGGTAGATCTAGAGACTAAAATGGGTTTGCAAACATAGAGCCTAATGCAGAGCGGAGTGGTGTGCTGCCGGCACTAAACGCGCACTGGCGCCTACAAACCTAAGTGGATACTTCACGCATTGCACAATGCTTGAAGTATCCCCTTAGGTTTGTAGGCGCCAATGCGCGCGTCGCGCTGGTCGCTCACCGCGCCACAGCTTGCTACGACGCGGCGCCTCCAGCAACTATTTCACTACAGAGGTGTTGCACAGTGTCATACGAAATTGAGGGCGCTCCAACACATAAAGAATGGAAAGTATCTTTTCAGAGTACGGAGTTTTCCTCGCAAAATAAATCAAGATACTACCGCACAAAAAGAGAGCGGTAGTCCAAAAACCCACTAAGTCCTAGCATTCGTATGTAATAACTTTAAGCATAACTTTTGAATTTCATTAGAGAAAAATGTGACTCTCTTTAAAAAGAGAAAAATGTGACTCTCTTTAAAAAGAGAAACATGTGACTCTCTTTAAAAAGAGAAAAATGTGACTCTCTTTAAAAAGAGAAAAATTCAATGCAATTTTTTCAAAATAATCCATTTGATATTTACACTTGGAAATTAATAGACAATACCCAGAAAATGCATTACTAAGCTGAGCTGAGCACCTTAATGCACAGAAAGAAAGAAAGAGGTTAGGAGGTGAGGGCTCTCAGATAAAGCAATAAAAAATTTGCGTGCAAATTTTCCATTTTAGGGGATAACCCCCTTTTCTTCGTGTGTACTGAAAATGATTTTCGTGCACTTTTTCATAAAAAAATGTAGGAAGTTAGTATGTCGTCACCTACCAGTCAAAGTATCTCAAGCGCCATGCGACATTTAAAAATTTCCGCCGCCATTTTATTATTTTACAGACAAATTGATCAACGACTCTGTTTGCATTGCTCTGACTTTTAGCGGCAGCACAAAGAAAGTTCAGTGAAATTCTCAAACAGCTTCGTTGAACAATTTCTCTGTAAAAAATTAAAATGGTGGCGGAAAATATGAAACGTCGCATGGCGCTTGTGATAAATTGGACGAAAAATGACGATATATGTCCAGTGAGCATCAGACTCGTATGAACGCCGCCAGGGTTGCAATTTTTCATGAAAAATGACATTTTGAAATTTCACGTGAAATATTTCATGAAATTTCAGAAATGTATGAAAAATGTTGAAAAATACCGGTTCCTTTTCATGTTTCACAAAATGTAAAAATTATGCGATTATCTTCAATTTGTGTGTATTAGAGCGTGGGTTGCATACCCTAACCCCTGAAAAATATGAAATATTTCACAGCCTTGTGAAATTTCATGAGTTATTACACGGAAATTTCCAATTTTTCACTTTTATTCATTTCAAGTGCGCAACTCAGGACGTCACCTTGACCGGTGGCGTATTCCACGGCTAGTGGCGCAATCAAATCTAAAATGAAAACAGGGGTTTTGAATGACGTCATGGGCGGAACAATGGCGAAAGTTGCTAATCCGGGCTGAGGAATACTTTGGCAAAGCACTCAGGAGCGCGGCGCTAGCTCGGGCTCGCGCGCGGGAAGAAAAAGTGTAATTAAACGAGAGTTAGAGGAAATCACCGGTAATTGTTCTGGCGTCCGGATAGAATGGGGCATAATGCGCTTAAAAGTTCCGAAACTTTTGCCGTTCGACAAATGCATCGCCGCTGAGCGGTGTTTACGGGCGAGTATGCGGGCACGGCTCAAGNTAGGTTCGACGAGGCGACCCTCTCCTCGCCGTCTTTTATTGCCTTGCTCGAAACCTGACACCCAAAGCTATATCGGGAGATAACTGCAGTGGTTTGAGTGGATTTCTGCAGCGGCCACGGTTAGTACATGGTATAAAGAGTCACGAGGCTCATCACAGATTGCACTTGCAGTGCAAGACGCTCATTGGCTAAACAGTTTTGGCGGGAAAGAAGGTTCTAGAGTTGAGTCCTCCGAGCGTAAGAAAGCTTCTATGAGGTTTTTGTCAAATGAAATAATACGGTTTTGACAGGAAAATGTTCTCAAGGGTTTCCAATTAGCAGTTCATTCGGTTTTTTGGTAAGAGACCATCAGGGCTTGACAGTATAATGGTTCAAAGATAAGAAAACGGGTCCGAGGAAAAAAATATTTGGACGGCCCGTTGAATAGCATTGGTTGATCGGTGTGCTGTACTATGGTACATCCGAGTGATTTCAAAAAGCGAGCCCTACTGGCACGCTTAAAATGTAGCAAGTTAGTATGTCGTCACCTCCCGGTCAAAGTATCACAAGCGCCATGCGACAAAATTTCCGCCGCCATTTTATTATTTTACAGACAAATTGTTCAACGAATCTGTTTGCAAATTTCACTGAATTTTAGCGGAAGCACAAAGAAAATTCAGTGAAATTCTCAAACAGCTTCGTTGAACAATTTCTCTGTAAAAAAATAAAATGGTGGCGGAAAATATGAAACGTCGCATGGCGCTTGTGATACTTTGGGCGGCAAATGACGATGCATGGCCGGTGAGCTTCAGGCTCGTATGAACGCCGCCAGGGTTGCAATTTTTCATGAAAAATAAAATTTTGAAATTTCACGTGAAATATTTCATGAAATTTCAGAAATGTATGAAAAATGTTGAAAAATACCGGTTCCTTTTCATGTTTCACAAAATGTAAACATTGCGATTATCTTCAATTTGTGTGTATTAGAGCGTGGGTTGCATACCCTAACCCCTGAAAAATATGAAATATTTCACAGCCTTGTGAAATTTCATGAGTTATTACACGGAAATTTCCAATGTTTCACTTTTATTCATTTCAAGTGCGCAACTCAGGACGTCACCTTGACCGGTGGCGTATTCCACGGCTAGTCGCGCAATCAAATCTAAAATGAAAACAGGGGTTTTGAATGACGTCATGGGCGGAACAATGGCGAAAGTTGCTAATCCGGGCTGAGGAATACTTTGGCAAACCACTCAGGAGCGCGGCGCTAGCTCGGGCTCGCGCGCGGGAAGAAAAAGTGTAATTAAACGAGAGTTAGAGGAAATCACCGGTAATTGTTCTGGCGTCCGGATAGAATGGGGCATAATGCGCTTAAAAGTTCCGAAACTTTTGCCGTTCGACAAATGCATCGCCGCTGAGCGGTGTTTACGGGCGAGTATGCGGGCACGGCTCAAGTGTCGACCGACCGCGGCATATGCAGGTAATGGAACCCGCCTTTAATCCCAACGCTGCCAAACCTCTTCAAATTAAGCCTCCTTCGCATTGACGAGGTTATTGATTTAGGCTGAATAATTTGGACCTATTTCCGCTGATAGGAAGGAGAAACGGGTGGAAGAGAGGGCGTGTGGTAGTTGGCCGAGAGCCGTTAAAACGAATGGGAATGGGTCAGTTGCGCTGGTCATAGAATCGTATTTTGATGCTTGATTCTTGTGGATTATCTAAAAATAACAAAATCCGTCCAAACAGCAACTTCTTACTTTCATCAATATTAACCGAGATATGACCTTTTCATAGATCGGGTTTGTGACGTCATCCACCGCGCTGATAACACCCTTGGTTTCTTCCACCTTCCTATCATCCGAGTTTCACGTTGAGCGACCAGTGCAAATGGGCGTTACACCGACTGATTAAAGTAAGGTGGAAGAAACCAAGGGTGTCACTATCGCGGTGGATTATGTCAAAAACTCGACTTTTCATACTTTCAGTAATTTTCGGTGTATGTACAGATTGTGTTCTGTCTATTCTGATAAGCAGAATCATAGGTATCATGGTGCTAACATTCTCACCTTGTCTGGCAATCCATTGCCTCTGCAAATATTTATCGCATGTGCTGCATATCATATCATACTAATGTTAATTGGACTGCATTAGGAGCTAAAATCTCTGGCTCACTTTAGAAACCACGAAAGTATCAGTAGCCTCTCTATGCACATAAGTACTTTAATGGATGAGCCAGAGTTTTTAGTTCCTAAATGCAAAATGTAGTCCAATTGGACTACATGTTTCGATTAGGAGCTACTCTTTCCCGCTCATTTTAAAACGAACGTAAGTGCCATGCTAGTTTACCTGCGCAGATAGGTGCCTACATTAATAAGTCAGAATTAGTAGTTTCTCGTTGCAAAATGTAATCCAATTATGGCATTAGTAGAATCGTTATCGTAGCTCACACGGTTGTACTGTAACGACGATCGTCGTTATCTCCATGGAAATTTTTTGGGCAGAAGCATTTTGTAACACTCCTGTGGTTGAACCGACATTTAACTCTCTGCAAGTATCAAAAACCGTTCAAATTGTAAACTAGGCACAGTATTTGCGAGATAAAAATTAGGTATATGGTAAGGACGCTAAAGCGGTCGCTATATCAGCAAGGGAAGTGCGGAAAGATATTTTAAGACGGCTCCTGATGTTTAGCCGATATCCATTTCTCCGTCATGTTTTGTAGTGATTTTAGTCAATTTGGTCAACTTTCGTCAAATCGAAAGTTGGATGTATTCAACCTAAAATAGGCTAACTATATTTCATGTAATTTCATTTCCTATCAAAATTTACTTTTTAACAAAATATAACATGAAAATTCCACCTTAGAGCTTATCTCTGAAACATCCTAAATCGCGACGAATATACTCACAAAAATTTTGCAAATATTGGTGAATGGTGTGGGTTCCTGCCGACAAAAATAAACCACGGAAAGTAATTTAGCAGCATCCGATGTAGTTAAGCCGATTCTGGTAGAATCCTTCCAATTATGTATAAGATTTCAAGTTTAACTCGGGGCGACGGCGATATCGATGGCTCAACAGATCCGTAGTCCGAGTTAGAATTTGCGGCAGCTCGCTTTGACCGCAGTTCGCAACAATCTAAAACTGCTTCGTCGAGACGAATAACTCATATTTCTGGTCAGCTGCCTTCGTCCCTCGGGATATTCCAAGCGGAAAAGCGCAATCTTGTGTTCTGCATCTTGTCATATAATCCTTGCGAAGTTCGTTTTCAAACTTTTTGTCGCTACGGTGTACTTTTGTTACAGCGTTTGAAGTAACTTTAACACTTTACTGGAAACATATTGAAAGATGTTGTGCCGAGAAACTCCTCTTTCCGGGGAATGACAAGGGCAATCGTTGAGTGAAAGTAAGGAAAAAATGTCAGCGATGCTCTCAGCAATTCCACAATATAAAACAAGGGATATTGTACAGAGGAAGAACAATTCGAATTTTTAAAGCATTTACTAATATCTTATCCAATGCAACAGACAAACATAATTTCTGTTGCGTCTGTCTAGTGAATTTCGATAATATTCTTAAACCTGAAATCCTTGCGACAACCCCTCCCCCTCCCCCCATCATCGACTAGAGTACCTTCATAATGAGAGTATGGACCCTGGAGGATTCATTTCTGATTGATTTGACCATTTTTGGAGCCCTGGGGATCCAAAAGGAAAGTGACTTTTGAATGCAGATGATTTGAAATGGTAGAAAATGAGGTTTGATCTGCTTGAATCACCGTGAATTTTATTTAAATAACATTGTTCAGCGTATTCCTTTAATTTTGAAACATCGAATTAAGTTCTGTGCATCAAATAAAAAAAAAACTTTTTCAGAAGAATCTGTGAATTTTTTTATTTCTATTTTTCAGAGAATTTCATTCGCAGCCAAAGCAATATGATCTGAACATTTCAAGAGGAAATATTTACAACTCTCCTTAAAAATAAACATTCTATCGGAGGAAATTCGGCAATTCTCGAGTGCTCATACGGAGTTTCTTCTTAGCATGGCAGAATTAGGTCCATACTGCATATCGACGGTGAAACTACGAAACCACGTATCTCGTTTGCGGTGTTTAAAAATCTACGCTCACATTTTATTTTTTTGAAGTAGACCAAATCAATATCATTCCTTGAAATTTTCACGGAATTTTCTCCGCACAAAGAGGAAAAATCACAGACATTTTCAAGACCGGATGTCAAGTAGTTTTTCATTTAAAAAATAAAGTATGACAGGAAGTCTGCGACGTCGCAAATCGAGATACGTGGTTTGGTAGTTTCACCGTCGATATTATCTCTAAAACGGTAACCTATCCTACAAGCCACGGCAAGTGGAGGCACATACTAGAGGGAGTATCCTGTCATATGCTAGGGAAAAACGCCGTATGAACATTTGAGAGTTGCCAAATTTTCCCGAATAGAACATGTATTTTTGAGGAAAGTTATGCATACTTTTCCTTGAAATTTTAGGAAAAACAGACCTTTTAGAATAAATTGCCAGCAAAATTTCCTGAAAATTTTAAAAAAAAATAACAACAATTTTCCCAGTAAATCTGGTTTTCATTGAAGGTAACATGGCGAGATCCTAAGGCTCATACGGCGTTCTTCCAAAGCATGGCAGTATCTATCGTCTTCTTTTCGGTGTCGGATTGTGCTCTCTCAAAAATGTTTTAAACGGAGAAAGATGCGAAGCGTCGAGAAGAGACAAATAGTTGATTAGTGGTGGAGAGTATGAATGGGGGTGAAAATGGTGAAAGAGAGGGGGGACGGGGGGGGGGCAAAAGAAGTGTAAAAATCGAGAAGGAGCGCATTGAGAATTAAATATCAGAGCTGAAATTAGTCTCATGCTTCCGCCGTGGCGAGAATGATAAATAGGCTGCCTCGAGGAGTCGAGGAGTCCTCACCATGAGACGGAGCTTAATAATTTCAAGAAATCAATCTGAACATCATCGCGGCACGGTGCAGAACTTGCTCAAACCCCCTGTTGCCAATTTTTACACGTCACCATTATTCGATTTCAAAGGGCACTGTTGCAAGCAAGAAACACAGCCAACTGGATGCGCTTTTTAAGAGTAAATTAGCTCGAAAATCACGTTGGGCACATTCAAAAGTCTTGAATCCGCTCCCTAGCCCGCAATCTGTGTAGTTTGTAACACACGATTTCAAATTTACCGCCAATGCGGGCAGTTTTCCTTGATAGCTGCCAGTCAGGTTCCGGGTGGCAAAATTTTTATGAAAAATAAAATGTTGAAATTTACGTGAAATATTTCATGAAATTTCAGAGGTGTAAGTAAGACATTGAAAAATACCGGTTCCTTCTCATGTTTTGCAAAATGTAAAAATTGTGACTTTCTTCTATTTTTGTTTGTTTGGGTGCGGGTTGCATACTCTAGCCCCTGAAAAATATAAAATATAAATAATTGGACGTATTCCTGCTAAACGGAACTATGTGCATTATGACGTGAGCCCTGTTCTGCATATATTCTTACGGGTCTTACGGCTCATATCTTCATACAATTAGTTTCGTTTGGCAAAAATACGTTCTATTGTCTTCTGCTTTGTTTCATTCTTTGATCTTTACTACATCTCTGCTAGTAAATGTTGACCACTCAAAGTTCACAAATCTTGCCAAAATTTTTGAAAGTTCAGCTTTTTTAAAAGTTCATGAGTGAAAGGAAGAACATGAGGATTGAAGGATATCATAATTGGAAAAAAAAATTAAGGATTATTAATGTAAGATGGTTCTTGTTCCAGATAAAACTTTTCTTGTCTTTGAGGATGAGAACCGAACATGAGATCTCATTTCATCACATCAATATCCAGAGAATATTTTATATGTACCACTAGTTTTCATTATTTTCCCAAAATTCATCGTGTTTCTGTTTAGTTTGCAAGTGTGTGACTTGATTCCCGTATCCGCGATACCTCATAATTGGTCTATGAGCCCCATTTGTGACGACCTTAATATAACGACGATAAATCGTCATCGTTAAGTAAAAGGGAAAACTCAAAATAATATCGGAACGTTTTTTGTTGACTGAAAAGGTATTCACAATACGTAGAAAATGTAAATTAAATTGCATTGTGATTCAAAAGCTTGGTGAAGTTTCTACAATTAATTTAAAAATTACAACCTGCAGCATGCAAGATCCGCAGTTTCATGTTACATTATGTGTTTACAACAAACGTGAATGTTTTTCGCTTGAAATGTGCAAAAACCTTCTTCGCACTAGTTGATTCATTGTATTGCGGTGATAAGTTGTATTAAATGACTTGATTAATCAGGGAACTAAACTATTGAATTAATAAATTTATCAAGTTTCACAAATGGGATTTCAATATTATCAACCCCACTTTTCAACCCTATTGGCAACATGAACGGAGATTAGGCAACATTCTGAATTAGTCTCGATTTGAAACGCTAATCTGCATGAAACGACGTGAATACGGATGGAAATGCAACCTGGGTAGCCAGACCGTGTTCTTTCATGTACTTATAGGACGACGAATATATGATTTTTTTACTAAGACTGGCAATGAGTAATTCAATCGTACGAGCGATTTATTAGTGTTCCAGGCGCATCCAAGAGGAAACTTCCCGATCAAAAATACATTTGTCTCTTGGAGAGGTCGCATCTTCCGTGTCAGAGCTCAGAGCTCACGACGTGCGCATGGGTGACAAATTGCGAAAAACCAGTTTGACAATTTCAAATCCCAGCTAGGTGTAAGGAATAAAATGAGATCAGATTCTCACACGCACACGCGATAGAAATTTCATCATGCCCTTGTAAAATTAAACAGAGGATATATGAATTGCATTTAGCAAAAAGGAACCAGTACGATTACGGTGTTGTAAAAATGTTGCTTTTTCATAATCGTCTGAAAAATCTCTTATAGATAAGCAAATAGTTTTTGCCTCCCACCAAAAAAGTTGTAATTTTAAAGAAAATCATCCTGTAAATTTAAATACAGTGCACATTTATAGGTATTTTTAAAATAGAAGAAGAAGTCACACAATTTTGAAAACACTGCAATCGTTCTGGTTCCTTTTTGCTAAATGCAATCCATATTCGTTACTGTGGAAGCTCAAAAAGATCATGAGATAACTGGAAGTTTACACAAATAGCTTGCAAAAACCATGATAGAACGCATAGCACGATTCCAATTAGTAGCGAGAGAAAAGCTTCAGTTACACGCACTGAACTTCAATTCATATGAAACATCAAAGTTTTCAGCTGAGGTTCTCAGTCCTGCAAACCGAACTTCACATAACCAAATTCTTCGGTAAATAATGCAAGCTTTAGTGTTCCAGATGAAAACATAGTTACTGGAACTGGATTACATATTGCAATTAGGAAACACAATTTCTGGCTCGGTTTAAAGTAAAGTATGTATTAATACTTTCCCTATGGAGATAAGTTTTTTTTTTCTTGGATGAGCTGGAAATTGTAGTTCCCGTGTGCGAAATTCGGTTCGACTAAAATTCGGTCCTAATAAACAAAAATTGCAATTACGTAAATGCCCTCGCTGCAGGGTCGAACTGACCCTAAACTTGCTATAAAAAAACGCACCCTGCGGGTCGCACAGGGCCGGTACTTACGAGTTTTAGGTATAGTTTTGGAGACTTATATACCTAAAAAAGAATCAGACCTCAAATTGAAAAAAAGAATCGAGTGCCAAGTCAGGCAAATGTTGAAGAGACGGGAGTACGTCTCGTTTATTAACTTTTCTCCCCGATTAGAGCGACACTTCATTGGCAGCATAGAGAGCGAGTACTTGCGAATTCACGCCTCGCGTCGAAGCGCCTTCAATTTTACAGATGCAACACGGACATCTATCAAGCACGAATAGTTGTATCTCTGCGCCGTCATTAGCAGCATAGAGAGCGAATACTTGCGAATTCACGTCTCGCGCCAAAGCGCCGTCAATTTTACAGATGCAACACGGACATCTATCAAGCACGAATAGTTGTATCTCCGCACCGTCATAACCCGCAAAAATTCACTCTTATATACACATAAAATTCTGAAATGCTTACTCTAGTTTCTGTGCGATTTAGCTCCTGTTTCATAAAAATTGATTGGAAATTTTGCTGCAATTTCTTCATTTTAATCAGATACTCCGTGAAAACGTCTATTAATAACGCTAATTGGTTTTTCTTTAAAAATTAAAAAAATAAAATATAAATAAATTTTAAATCGTATCAATTAAGGTATGTGTTTTGAGATTTTCACGATGCCTATAATGTCTACGCTTTACTAACCTAGTCCAACGTACGTGATCGTATCGAAGATTTTGAAACAGTGCGACTGACGAACAGGATTTTTAGTCGGAGGATGGATGTGCAGATTATTCCAACATGGACCGCGAGAAAGTTACACAGACATAATCCCGTAACCTAGGAATAGCGTGCGAATGCACGTTCGCAGCTATCGATTTCAGCATCGACTCGAAATTTCAGCGGGATTTTCGCGGAACGGGATGATTGTCAAATACGGGGTGGAGGGGGAGGAGGGGGGAATGCGTTTTCTTTGCTCTCTAATACGCTTTACATGATTAAAAGCCCGCAGCTAGATGTCTGAGCGTGGTCTTACGCCCCTACCCCCATCAACCTACCCCTCCCTCCGGCCCCGCTTACACTGACACGGAGGGAGGCCCATGGGTCACGTGTCTCGACACGCTGGATAATCGTCGTTGAGTTTACTCTATGCGTGGATGTAGTCGACAAAACGATGGAAAGGAATAAAGGTTATGATATTAATAAGATGTGATTTACTTGAGAGCAAAAACCGAAAAGAATATTGTGCATGACATTTGCACAAAGCATGCTTGTTATGATATCGATGAAATTCTGATGTCGATTTCAGCATATCGACTCGAAATTATGATATTAATAAGATGTGATTTACTTGAGAGCAAAAACCGAAAAAAATATTGTGCATGACATTTGCACAAAGCATGCTTGTTATGATATCGATGAAATGCTGCTATCGATTTCAGCATATCGACTCGAAATTATGATATTAATCAGATGTGATTTACTTGAGAGCAAACACCGAAATGAATATTGTGCATGACATTTGCACAAAGCATGCTTGTCTCCTACGCAGCTGTGCTGAGGAAGAACACCGTATGAAACTTCGTGCGATGCCAAATTTATTCTGGTAAAATACGAATTTTCAGGAAAACTTATAAAAATTATCCTCCCAATTTCTTAGAAAATTTTCTTCATGCTGTGATCTAAATTTTCAGAAAATTTCAGATGAAAATATTCATTATTTATCTCAAAATTTAACATTTGAAGTGCGGAAATTTGGCAACTCTCGGATGTTCATACGGTGTTTTTCCTTAGTACGGCAGTACGGTTATGCATATAAGGTTGCGTATGAGACGGTTGAGCCGACTGAATTTTCAAATTGATGGACAAGGATTTCGATACAGCGATATAAAAAGGGGAAATAGAGCTATATAACGTTGGTTCAACGAGTGGTTGTAATGGAGGAAGGGGGGTAATGATGAACTAACCAGAGGGCCTCTCTTGGGTTACCATTATAGTTAGTCCACTGCTTAACTCCTTTGTTTATTGCAACCGTCTGCTTCTAGAAATTAATCGCTCCATTTTCTCTACATCTTCTTTGACTATCGCTTTTTCTATAAATTTCCATAAGCAGCCAGCGGAACTGAATCCCGGCAGAAAACATATAGGGCGCCCAAATCGTGGGTTGATAGTACCCAATAGGACTTGGACACTTAAAGCGCCTTCATTTCCCCGTGATGCTCTACGCTTTGGCACGCACTAGGTGTCACGCTAAACGAATTAATTTTTTCAGAGGCCTTGATCAATACCTTCCTTGTGAATTTCCAATCAGGAAACGATGGGTTGAGTAATATCAATTAGGTACTGGCTCCGTTGAATTACTGACGAAACTTAATTGAACTTTTTAATGCACTGCGCTCTTAGTGCACGGTTGTAGAGTTTCAGAATAAAAGCCACCTATTAGAATTCAAATATTGGTTTCAATAATTATGTTCCATTATTCGCCAGAGAAACTCATTTTCGTACCTTAGTCCTCTGATAATTACATATTCTTTATCACATTTAACTCTGAATGTAGAATTTCAGGGTTGAAACAAATGAGAATATGTTTAAAGCATTGAAATATAATTCTGATAGCTGACATCACAAGCACACGTTGCTTGGAAACAGAATTTTTTTTTTGGTTGTCGATTGAAATGATTGGAAAAGTTTTTAAAAAATTAAAATTGACTCACTTTGTTTTGATTGGTGAACCGCTCGAAATGATTCCTGCAACAAAGGAAAAAGGCATCATATGAAATTTGTAGAACATTTAAATGTTATAAGTTTTATTTCTTTTGACGGCTTCATACACTTTAAAACACGTTCTTCCGCTAAAACTTTAACGTTTCTCAATGAATATCGGAATATCCAAGAAAGTTAAAACGAAAAATGAACTCGAAAGTTCAAAATTGGACAATTTTACCAGATTTGTGATTGTTTGACCCAGTGGACTGATTATTACACTTGATAGACAAGGTGCATAGACAGAGGGAAAATAAAGCTACTTCGTTAGTTGAAAGGGGTAGTTATTATAGACTACGGAAAAAATTGATGAATTAACTATTTTCCTGTTTATTTGTCTCTTATTTGCTTCATTCGTTCATTGCAACCACCTGCTCCATTTTTCCTTCGCCTTCCTTGCCTATAGCTTCATCAATCAATTTCAATGATCAGCCCACGCCCTCATAAAATACTCAAATTTTGACTGTAAATTTTAGTTTTTGGGTTTTAAAGAGCCAGTTTTGAATTAAGCTCCCCATAATTTTTCAATTATTTTTCTTCAAATGAAGCCAGCAATACCGACCGGGAAATGAGTTTTGTTTGTTTACAAAACACGAAAAATCCTAATTTCATACTTGGAAGTTGGATTCCTAGATGTTTAATGTGTGCCCCATCCACGTAGAGTACAAACTGAGGAATAAACTTCAACTCATATAGAACGAAAAAGTTTAGATAACTGGAGTTTCCGGTTACGGAGACCGAACAATGGTTCAACTCACTGAAATTCGGTCAATGTAACCGGCTTTTTCCATTACTGAACCAAAAAAAAATTGGTATTCATTATAAAACTGCTCTGCAAACGAAGTTTATTCAACAGTTCATAAGTTGTAATCCCGCGATCAGTTTTCTACCATCAGTATAATCCATTAGTGTAAGTAACCTTTCAATTTCCTTTTTAATTCAGAGACTCTGCCGACTTCGTCGGTCTTAAATGCCTCCTAAGAAAAGTCTCTCTGCATTTTTTTTTTAATTCCAGAACGTCTAGTCGGAGCTTAACAATTCGACAACCGCCGGCGAAGCTTTCAGTACCAAGACGCGAGATTGACAATACTTACTTTCAGCTCAGGCGAAATTATCTTCTCACAGTCCGGATTCGGGAGAAAAAGAGAGAGAAAAAAAACCGTTCATGAAAACTACGGCTCACTGGGAGAAAGAACCCGGGATGAATTCCCGTACGTGAAAGGGCAAGAGTGGGATCGCATCGCCTTTGGACTCAGTGCGTAGATTAAAGGCGCTGTAAAAGATCCCAGATACGGGAAAATAAGACGGAACGGCCATTGATTAAACGCAAGAAGTCCTCGCCAAGACACGACAAGAGCCGTAGAGTAGGTTGTCGGATTTGCACATTTGCATGATTCCTCTGCATTGTATATGTGAGTAAAGAGAATCATGTTTACGAAACAACACGGAAAAAAATATCACAATCCCGACTATACTCCTAGTTGATCTTGGTGTCAAGAGAAAATGTCCAAAGATAAACGTCCAAAGATAAACGTCCAAAGTCAAAACTTAACTAAAACAAGTCCAAATATATGGAATGTCCAATAGCGGTATTATGGTCAAAAATAAAAATGCCCAAATGTGAAATGATTTGACTAAGTGGCAACATAGGGAGCCTGGAAGCCCAATATCCATTGGGAAAATGAGGAAGCAGTGATTCATAGTTTTCCTAACCTGAGCCTGGAGTTTGGTCATACACGCATTTGGTAGCCCACCTTCAAAGAATAGTATTCCTTCCAAAACTCAATTTCTGAAAATTCGACAGTTCCACAATTCTTCAAATAGCCGTTCAATTTAACTGTATTTTGCAAAAAAGAAATACAATTTCTGGCCCACAGCCAAAAACACATCTGCATTATGAAACTAATGACTTTTATTTTGTTTCTAAAAGGAGCCAGAGATTGTAGTTTCCAATCGCAAAATAAATTCCTTGACGATGTACATATTACTAATATTTTAAAATTTTTCCAGCCATGTTTTCATTCTTTGCTAAAGCTCTGCTTTGAGGGGCGAAACCGGTGGCGTTCTGTCGACAGGCCTGATTTCTCTGCCTATACACTGAACTCTCCTCAATCGAGATTCTCGGAAGTAAAGCAGCGCTTTACCAAAAAATCAAAACACGGGTAGAAAAAATTAAAAATATTGGTATTCTGAAAGTTTCCTTAAACTTTCCTTGATCACAATGTAAACCGCGATGCCCTCCTAAGAAAAAAAGTTGTTCAAGGAGCAACAGCCCTTTGTCTGAAATCGACTAATTTATTTACGAGCATACGGACCGGAGCTTTGTGTAAAATGTTGGTTTGCTCGAGATTTGTCAGCATGTTCGGGGGTGTGTTCAATTCCTTAGATTTCGTTGAATTCCCCGGAGGTCGAAGGAGCTGGACTTTTTTCTCCTCGAAAAGCGCCCGACGCACAGCGGAGTGAGTCTTTGGAAGAAGTCGGAATTTATCTTTTTGACAATAATTGTGAAATCGGACGTTTATTTCGTCACAATTTTAATTTTAAGGGGTGTTTTTAATAAAACATTTTACGAGAAAACCGAAGAAACTACCTTTTCAAAAATAGCATTTCATACTAATGAAAATATACATTTCTAAAATTAAACATGTCCGGCCTCTCCCGTCGACTCGATCCACCGTGGGACGGCCGGGACAGAGACAGGGACAGACGCGGGGATCCCACGCCCAGGCGAACGCGGCTTCTCAACTTTAATCTTAGACAAATTGTGTTCTCGTGAAATTTCAAGACCAAGCTAAAGCTAATTCTTCCCATAGGATTGCCCTCCGCTCTCCCTTAGTTCCTTAGTTTCTTCACACCCGCAGACGCAATCTTAGAAACCTCGAGTTGGATTTCTTTGCCATGTAGACACCGACGTCGCAGATGGAGATTCGCTTCCGCAAGATTTCACATTAAAATGTGTCTGTTGCGAACCAGAGACAGCGACAATACACACAGATAGAGATAAGGGCCGTATTCATATTCGCTTCTTAGGCCTTGCCTCCACAGGACGTTTCAAAGGATTTATTCCAGGGAAAAATCTTACTTAATCGCGAAGTTGGGAAAAATATTGAGTTAGTCACCACTAATTACAGTACACTAAAAAAAGAGATTGGTAGAATTTACCATTCCTATAAACTGTATTTCTCACATCGTCAATTTTAGAGTCAATTCTGCCAGAAAAAAGGTGGACGTTACTATATACTAGTACAAGTGACCATTCCTCTAACAGGATTGATTTTAAATTCATGCTGTGTAAAATACAGCGTGAAGGAATGGTAAATTCTACCAATCTTATTTTTTTTTTCAGTGTACCAACTAAGACTCCTTTTGGAGTCCCAGAAACGTCATAAAAAGAAGAAATTTGTTTTTAGGACCATAATTTTGTTTTTCATGTCGACCCTTAGAATGACTAACCCGGGCCTGCGGGGTCCGTATTGAAAATATATGGTTAGTGATCTAAAGGCCTAGATACACACGGAGATTAATCGCCGCGAGTGAAAGACGAAAGCCAATGGAGAGCCTTGATTTCGAGCCACTGACGTCGATATATCGAAATCAAGGCTCTTCATTGGCTTTTGTCTTTCACTCGCGGCAATTAATCGTCGTGTGTATCTAGGCCTTAAGGGTTAAAATGTCAATCCCTGACGCATCCAAGAGCTCCTTTCCCCATAATTCCTTGACAAAAATATGAATATCTGGTAGAATTAGCAACGTTAAGAATAGTTGCATTCTTTCGCAGTTACATGTCGTTACATTCGTTATGAAAATGAGGATTTGTGGGAGTCTTCGGATTCCTTTGGGCACCACACGTGCTCATCGCGGCATCGAAATACCGTTCGTCGAATCATTAACGTGAGGCGTGAACGTTACGACCGCGTTTGGATCGGCGTCTGCTAAACAGGCACAATTCCAAAAACGTATGAAGCCTAGCTTCCGTTGATCACGCATAACGCTGGGGCTCAAGAGTTTTTGGAATGATGCCCGTTTAGCAGACACCCATTCATCTGCGGTCGTGCGATGCGCTTTTAGGAATCAAGGTATCACGGGGGACGGAGGGGGTGGATATTGGGGGGGAGGCTGGAGGTTGGGGGGTGTTGCTACAGCCTCCCGCTTTTGACCGCGCCTCCCGGATCACGAAACGCTGCATGATGTATGTGTGCGCCCCCGAGTTGAAACGTGGGGAATAATGGGGCCCGAGTCCCCAAATTCCTCGCTTCCAGTTATGAATTTGTAACCATCGCCGATGAGAGACCTAAATGTGCGAGGCCAAATTTTTCGGGGGAGGACGATTTTTGTCAAGTCGGGTTGAAATTCGGAATTTCGGACCGTCCACGATGAAAGGAATCGGATCTTGAGTCGAAAAATCGGGTTCTGTGATGGAGAAGGACGGACTTTACTCCACAATTTTCAAAAGAGCAATTGAGTTTTGTTACAGTAAGGTCGAAAGACTTAATTTTAGAATTCCGATGGGACATTTTCTCTAACTACCGTAGGAATTAGTTGTGGAGTCATTCAGTATTACGTGATGTGCTCAGGTTCGGCGGGGGATTTGAGTCATTGTTATGGTACGTTATAAGAGGGGAGGGGGTCAAGCCCAGCGTTACGTAACAAATCCGAGCCGGGAAAAAGAAAACTTTGAAAAAAAGAGCGAAAAATTGAAAATACATATAATACATATTTTATTCCCATCAATTTAAATAAGAATAATCAATGCAGAGTGTGCTAACATTTCAAAATCATGAGTTAAAACACGCTGACTATGCGAGTATAAATATTAAAGCCTAACAGAGGGGAGCGGCGTGCTGCCAGCGGGAAACGCGCGTTGGCGCCTACAAACCTAAGTGGATACTTCAAGCATTGTGCTGTGCGTGATGTATCCACTTAGGTTTGCAGGCGCCAGTGAGCCTCTCGCGCTGGCAGCACGCCGCTCCGTTCTGTTCGGTTTTAATATTTATACTCGCATAGTCGGCGTTTTTTAACTCATGATTTTGAAATGTTAGCACACTCTGCAATGATTATTCTCGTTTAAATTGATGGGAATACAATATGTATCAATTTATCAAAGGAGAATAATAATATAATGTGTGTTTCTTTAAATATTGGTGGTTCCGTGTCATATTTAATGAATTTCCAAAGCACTTTAATTTTTTCTTTTACATTTTGTGCTTTTATTGTGCTGCAGCGAGGTGTACGCGCAACCACACGCTCAAAATTTGACGTATTTGACTCTAAAAGATCGATGTACAAATGGGTTAAAACTAAAGATTGCGTGCTTCTTGGTTTTTTTTTTTCCTCTTATATTCATTTTTGTAGTTTCTGTCGGCACAACTGCGGCTCATTGGGATTGATGTCGCTTGGAAAAGGTTTTACGAATACTTTTCACGTTTTAAAAGTACCAATGTTTTCAAAATGAAGTAATAATTTTGTAAAGAAAAAATAAAAAAAAATGAAAAACAAGTACCTATACATATAAAAGGTATATTGTACATTCAATATTTTAAAGATAGGAATAAAAACAAATATTCACCAATGACAATTTAAAAAGATGATTCAAAAGGAGAAAGTAATAACATTTCATTTAGAAAATGAGTAACCATAACAACACCTCCTTCTCTCTCAATTTCTCATTTCCATATTGTCAATATAATTTTATATACCGACTAAAATATAACGCTTGGACCAAGTAACTGTTGCTTATTTTACGTGTGGGCGTAAACTACTGGACAAACAAGGTGCGCGGACAAAGAATCGTTGACAAAATAACTTGAAACCTCGCAATCACTGTGCACATAGTTCCGTTTAATCGAATAAAAAATCCTCATTTTCCAATCCAGCAAACGAAGCCAACTATGTTCCAACTGAATGCGGGACTCATGAGCCGTAAACATGTGTCTACAGCGTTGCGGACAGGGCTCATGAGATAATCAGTCGGATCCTCGCTCTCCGGCCTCATCTTCGCCGCTGACGTCACTGGCGCTTTATATTTCCCATTCATTCTTACGGACCTCGACTAACGAGCACACCCCATCTTTCCCACCTTCATATAGCTCTGTTCGGTACAGATACATCCAATTATGAATATGGCATTCACCAACGGAGTCTATGATCGCATTTTTCTATCTCAAAGTATTTGAAGGAAAATTCTTTATGATCTGGTTTGAATAATTCAATGTTGAGTTTGTTAACTAAAATTCTGGTCTAACTTGAGTTTTTGACATGGAACTCTTCAAATGCCTGAGGAGCAAGTTGTGAAGGATTTAGTTCATATTAATGTCGATCAATAATACCGTGAGGTGTCCTTTCTTTTGCCAGAAAGGGGAGTCTAAAAAAGTGAAAAATGTGGGAAACTGGAAAAAAATGATGCGTAACAAGAAAAATCCAGAAGTATATTTTTTTGTTGCTTCAAGATCGCATTAACTTTGCATTTACTTAGTAATCTAACATTTTTGCCCCGAAAATGGGAGATTTGCACTTAGAATAAGTTTTCTCAAACCAGCATTCTTTACTTTGCAAGTTTTGCGGCCTTATAGTCCAGGCATGGTTCTGCATAATGGGACATGCTTTTGCCAAAATGATCGTTAAACAAAATTCCTCGAGTAGTTTCCAAGATAAACTAGCCACAATGGTGCTGTTTCATATGAAATCTTTAATACATCTACATTTATCAGTACGACAATAGTCAAATTAATATGTCCGTAAAATCATCGCTTCAAAATAAAAATAACACGAGTATTGGTTATCATAGCTACTTTTTGTGGAATGTAAAAAGGAGACATCATTAATATGGTAATTTCAACTTTAATTATTCCTCAAAAATGGTACCAATAACTGAATTTTTAGCTTTCTAGTCAGGAAATCCAGTGCTCTGTTGACGTAACGTCTAAATTAAAATCAGAATCCTGAAAAGTGATCTATTTAGGTTTAAATATAGCAACGCCTCTTTTAGTTTCGTGCGATGGCATATGTGGACGTATTCAAATCAAAATAAGATATCTCCTTTGTGACCTGAGCCCTGAGACACATGCCAATTCATGCACGACAGAGCTCATGTCCCGGCGGAGGTAGGTGCCTTTTGATTTAAATTCGTCCGAATGTAAAGCCGTTAAATGCGAAACAAACTAGAACGAAGAGAGCAGCATTTCACCTCGGCGCTATTCAACGCGAGCACTCGGTGTAAATCTTCTGAGCAAGTGAGGAACTACGCTAGATGGGGTATCAAAATAACTCTGCCTATACACCCGTTTTCCGTTCTTAAATGAGGCTTCTGACTTTTCTGCGAGCTCTCAAAGTTTCGACTCACTTTTACACGCCCGAGTATAAGGCTTTTCAATCAATATTAGTTCTGAGTTGAGTCTCCATGCTGGCGTGCACGACTCAACTTCCTCGCCGAGTGAGAACATACTTTGCCGAGATACTCGGTGGATAGATGGACTACATTTTCTAATAAGGTGGGAAAATAATGCTAGATCCATACTATTTTACGGGGAAAAAACGCCCAAAAATTCAATAATTTTCCCATTATAATAAACGATTTCGGGTGCAATGAGTAATGACAATATTTGAAAAATTTTTTTAATTTTTTGGCTGTGCTTCCACCGAAAAATAGTGTGGATCCAGTAATATTTTACCACCTTCCTACATACACTTTGGGCAAAATTATAGTGTTTTTCCTTATTTTATAATATGGATATACTTTTTTCGGCTTATCTAAGAAAGAATATAGCCTTTGCTTTCACATGCAGATAGGTGTTTGTCTATATAGGCCAGAGATAGAAGTTCTTCGTCGCAAAATGTAGTCCAAAAGGCTCAGCACCTGCATTTCTTCGGTAAAAGAACATGAATGTATTTGACAATGCAAACTCATAATGGGAACTTTTAAGAAATCCGGTAGAACTAAAGGAAAGCGTTCTTGCTGATCGGCGGCCCCACTTTTACGTTTAGCGACAAAAAATAGAATGATTCGCGTTGAGTATTTTCATAGTCATAATTTTGTATGAGAACATTTCCTGCAACGTCGCAAATCATCCAAGCCGTACCAATTATCGGAACTGATGAAAACCAGAAAAGACGAGAAACAGGTGAAAGCTTTCCCTTTATCAACATTTTCATGCAATTATGACTTCAGAGTATTCCTAGTTTTTCTGCGCGCTAAATAGTTTTCTCGGCAAAACGAGAAGATTACGCTAACAGGAATGTTTTGAGTGAAACCTTATCAAGATTAACCGCAATTGCTTTAATGGAAGCTTAAATTCATCCACAAAAGAATGGGTTGAAAGTCGGTGTGCAAGGGATGAGAGCATTATTTTGACAGCATTTTTAAGATTAAAAAGGATTGAGAATTAATGAAACAGGAAAGATGAAGATAGTCTCCACTAATGCTCTTGTTAAAAGCCTCTCCTGGAAAATATTAAAATTGCTGAGGAAATATTTTATTCATAGCCCCTTGCAAAAGCTAATCATAAACGAAAGCCCCTCCCCTCCCTGCCGTAAAGTATTTATCAGGAATGTTAGTCTTGATTACTTCTTCTGGGAATTCTAACAGCGTATACCTGGCGTTATTTCATAGAGTAGATTCCAACGATTATTTTAAGAGTGTTATTTAGAAAGAAAAAAAAACTCGAACTGCAATTCAGTGAACTGCGTTTTGAAAATAGCTAATTAAAGAATGAACAAAGGAAAAAGCATCGAAAATTTTGATTCGGAGACATAAAGACCTATCGTCGCTCCTCTGTAGGAAGAGCGTTCCTCTATTTTCACGTGATCCCTGTTGTCGATATACCTTCATGCTTCCCAGGACTCGTGGGGAATTTAAGATGCGCCCGTGCGTTGGAATGATGACGTTTTAAGGACTGTGGCAGGTACTTTAAGCGATTTTGAGCTGGATTTTTAGATCGGCCTCCGCTTGAATGGCAACAGCTCTTATAGATTCGAATTTTTGCATAAAATAAAATTCCTACGTTTTGGTTAAAAATCACACTTTGGCCCTCCCGTACATTTCGTGGACTTACGACATTTTTCTGGCCTTTTCATATCGACGATTCCGCATGTTAACGGTGGAACTACTCAACTCACGGGCGTATCTGGTTTGCGGTGTTTCAAAATTTTTCGCTCTCATTTTAATTTCTTTGAGGGGAACAAGTCGACGCTAATACGTAAAATTTTCACGGAATATTCTTCCCAAAAAGAAAAAAAATCAAGGCAGTTTTGAAGAGCTGTAAATATTTGTTTAAAAAATAATGTTAAGTATTTGAGCTACATTAACAGTTAGGAACCACTATTCTTTACTCAAATTAGAAACAGCATGTCTGCCATCAGTTTCTCCGGTGATTTTATGGTTGAGTCAGAGCCAGTAGTTTCATTTGCAAAATAAAACCCATTTTTCCATTTAAAATTTGCCTACGTATTGCAATTATTAGGAGCTACAATTCCTGGCTCGTCCGTGAAACCAAATACGAGTAAGTGCATGGAGAAACTGATATACATTTGTTTCTGGACTGAGCAAGAAATTTTAGTTCTTAATTGCAAAAGAGGTTACAGCACGTTTGGTCCAATTTTTTTGTCCAATAAACTTCTCGTCCCATTTTGTTCGTCTACGGTTTTTAGTCCTTGAAAATTTGTCCAATATAATTTGGTCCTACCTAAAAATTGGCCCGTTTACAGTTTTTGTCCAAGACAATGTGGGCAAATATATTTCGACCTATATTGGCGCGTATACGTAGTATACCGCCTTTGCGATCGTTTCGACCCCCCCCCCCCCACAATAACCGAGTCCCCTAGTTCCTTACCGAAAAGTGACTACCGCGAACTTCTGAGATTTTCCAAAGCGTGTAAAAAGTTTACTAATCCGTCAATAATAATGATTAAAATTTGTTTCTCATTCTGGGGCTCGCTAGTTTATGTGTAATGAATACCAAGAGTCTACGTTTCTTGGTTTTTTTTAAAAAAACCTTAGAATGGGGCGCGCTGATTTAAAATATGCATATATAAGCGGAAGCAAGCGAACTGATTCGAGGATGGCTGACCAGTTCGGCACTCCTTGAATGAGAATTTCACTCACTCCGTTTTGTTCACAACGTTGCTTTGACATATCTCCACAACACTGTTATCCTTTTCAAAAGTTGGTACTCCTTGCTCTGATAGCCGGGGCCACCAGGATAGTGGTAAGTGCAATCTGTGATGAGCCTCGAGACTCATTAGACCATTTGCTAAACGTGGCTCATACAGGAGTCCACTAAGCCCTCTCGTCCCCACGCTCCTGATCACTGCGTCGGCGTCACGAAGAACAATGGGCCTTGGGTCCCAACGCGGCCGATACCCGTACCCCAATTACTCACGCTTCATTAACCATTTCACCGTCACGCTAGGATTCATCCAATTTTCAAAAAAAATTGTTTCGCATGTATTTAGCAATTTTTTCCTTACTCTCCGTTAAAACACAAATAAAAAGAGACCTCATTCATAAAAATCGGCCGAATAGAAGAGAAGTTACAGTAATCGAAATCCGAAGAAATCAACAAAACCTCGACTCCTCGATACGAAAAATAAAATGAAGGGGAAAAAAAGAAAGTATAAATTACAATTAAATATAATTGACCTCAAAATTTGACAAACAATTCATTTATATACCTAACGCTGAAAAAACTGGGAGAAATTACAAAAAATTTGCCTCTTGCAAGGGGCTTCTTTGTAAGAATTTTGACCTGAAGACAACGGTCGAATAACAGCAGTACTCCATACAATACACGGTGTGCCTGAACGAGTTAAACATTTTTCATACGTCCAAATCGAAAAATCTTTATATTTTTAACTACAATGTTTCTTGAATCGTTTAAGCAAAAAAAAAAAAAAAAAAAATTCCGTCGAGATTCTGGAACGCAAAGGCGCTTTAAAAGTATTCTGGGGCTATAATAGCTAAATCACCGGTAGTAAATTCGTTATATTATTAAAAAGAAATTGACTCCATAGTTTAATTCCTTAGTTTCTTGAATACGATTATTTTAAGCACTTAAACATTTATACCACCAATTTTAGCCATGGGGTGATTTCCTGAGAGCCGATAATATCACGAATTTCTCATAGAACCCCTCAACAGTGGCTTGCTTTTTTGGCAGCCGATTCGGCCATCGAACCGGAGTTTAAATGGAAGCTGATAATAACCCAAAGCTCTGAGAAAAATTTTGAGATGAGTATAAGAACGGTTTGTTGTAAGTAGCGAGGAGAGGCGGGCAAAGCGGCTAAAATCCTATCTAATTTTTACAGTTTTTCTGTTGAATTAATGTTGCCGCGGGCTTCTGACTGTCCACACATAGTTCTGTTCAGCATATCGATACATAAGTATTTA
The DNA here is from genome assembly GCF_001854935.1 of Bemisia tabaci. Lineage (NCBI taxonomy): Eukaryota > Metazoa > Arthropoda > Insecta > Hemiptera > Aleyrodidae > Bemisia > Bemisia tabaci. The sequence goes on from NW_017559788.1 coordinate 314,113, forward strand.
CATTTTACATACGTAGAATCTAATTTTCACGTCGGGGAGTTGACATATTTTGATTTTTTCGATTTTATACGGAAAATTGATGGTTTTTCGGGATTGAAATTATTATTGTTTCATGAAAAATAAATGCACCCAAAATGACTATAGCATATTGATTCTTACACATTTGCACTCACAAAATTGGTTGGTAAATTCAACGAGTGGGTGCATCGACCTGGTATATCAAGTTTCTGCAATTTTTTACGGCAAATCAGTAGATTTTCGGGATGTAGATTGCTTACTTTCAATTCATGAATGAATAAAGCAACGACATGGTTGAACTTCTTTGCATGGAAAGACGTTTAAAATAACAAAATCAAGACGTATTTAATGCAATTGCATTTATATCGAGTCAATTTCTTTTCAATAATATAACGGGATTTTTACTACCGGTGATTTGGGTATTTTAGCCCCAAAATACCTTTAAATCGACTTTATCTTCTAGGAGTTCGACAGAATTTTTCCTTTCTTCGCTTAAATTATTCCGTAGCACTTTTCTTCAAGAATCTGATAAGATTTTGCTTGAGGCAGATCAAAAAACTTAAATTCGATCGAATAGCTTTCTACTTTCACAATACACGGTCTCGTCAAGGTGCGTCTTTGACCTCGCAGTGTTGGATCGTGAATTCTCTTTTTATGCTGTTTGCCTATTTTGAAATCTCTGTAAATGAAAACTAAAGGGGTTGATATGTGCGAGTTAATGACGCGCCTTATCAACACATTGTGTTGGAGTTCACTGCTTGTTTTTTTTTACTTTCGGCAAATAAGAGTGTAAAGAAATTATTATGAAGTAAAGTGAACATAATATCAAGTCGCTTTAACAGTTGGCTTACCAAAGCTGCTGAGAATGAATTCATCCCTCTGTTTCCGACCCTTCTGCAGATTCGTCTGGATCTTCTCTCGGAGTGTTTAGTTTGAGGCAGTAAGCACATGCACGAAGATACTTTTTGATGTCATTCTTGTCATCTGTATCCTTGTAATGGTAGTAATTTCCAACGATATTTGCAATCCTTGCCTCATTGGAAAGGTGCTTCTTGTTCACCGGTGGTTTGAACTGCCGATGACCCCCGTGAGCTTGCGTGATGATGCGCTATGTGTCTTTCTGAACCTTTTTCAGCCTTTCGATCAGCTTCCAGATATTAGCATGGTGTGTTGCATTTTTTACACATTCCACAGATTGGACATTGCACCTTCTTCTTGGGCCTAATCTATTTGCCCACGTTGTCTTGGACAAAAAAAGTAAACGGATCAATTTTTAGGTAGGACCAAATCATATTGGACAAATTTTCAAGGACGAAAACCGTGGACGAACAAAATGGGACGAAAACTTCATTGGACAAGAAAAATTGGACCAAACGTCTGCTAACCGCAAAAGAAGGTCCAATCAAAATATGACAGGAAGTCAGGCACGTATGAAATCAAGAGATACACTGCCGTGTCAAGGAAAAATGCCGCGCCGGCATCGCGTCCCATTGTTTATCGTTACAGACGAATATAAGTTGAGAGAGGCCAGTCATAATGCCTTCACTTTTGTACATACATATTTTCGGGCAAAATGAGAGACGACGTTTCTCCATTTGCGACGTTGCAGACTTCCTTGGAAATTTTATTTTTCTTCCGAGAAACTGGTCGACATAAAACTTAAATTCTCCATGATTTTTCGGGTTCGATAGCAGAAGATTTGGTTCAAAATTTAAAGTCGTAAATTTGGATTGTTTCTCATGGAAGAGATGAATTAAGAACGGAAATTTGGAAACACCGCAATGGAGATACGTGGTTTCGCACTTCAGTCGGACCGATACGGACATCCAACAACCTTAAATAGTTGCATCAAGTCCCCGTCACCGCCGACCAACGCGTTTGTCGATCGAATCAACTACAGGTATCATGCGTAGGAAAGCAAAACGCCTTCAATTTTTTGAACGCAATACGGACATCCGTCGAGGTTGTATAGTTGTATCAAGGCGCCGCCGTATGAACATTTGAGAATTGCAGAATTGCCCAAGATAAAACGTGTATTTTTGAGAACAATTATGCGTATTTTTCCTTAAAATTTTCAGACATTTCAGATGAAATTGCGAGCAAAATTTTCTGAAAAATTGGAGAAAAAGCGTCACGATTTTCCCAGTAAATTAAGGTTGTATCGAAGGAAACTTGGCAACTCTCAAATGTTCACCCAGCGTTCTTCCTTAGCACGGTAGTATAGGTCCCTGCAGTTTCAACTTCGATATTTTCTTAACCAAGATGTAATGGCCAACTTTTCAAATCATCTTCTAACTCGAACGTTATTATATTTTCCTAAAAGAGACGTGACGTCACAATTTGAACAAAAATCCCTCGAACCAGAGGAGAAACCATGAGGAGCCTGAAAATCAACGTTCCTACCTGGTGTTTCCGATGAGAAACGCAACCACTTCAACGCGATGTATTTTCTTGAGGCCTGCATCGACCGAGTGTTTTCGTAACGTCCTACCGCCTTTGTTTTCTTAAAAAAGAAAAAGCACAAGTCGGTCACGTCTGAGCCGCTCGGGGTCATGAACCCGCGGGTATTTTTACAATCGAGTATTTATTTCTGCCCCTGGAATGAGGGCAGAAAGCTTTACCTGCTCTCATCGCGCATCCCTCGATAACTGCTATGAGTTATGACGCCAATACTAACGTGCTAAGGAGAAACACCTTATGAACATTCCATTGTTGCCAAATTTCATGAATATTATATTTATTTCCGAAAAACTTTCTAAATATTTTTCCTTGACGTTTTCACATACCTAACTTGGATTTTGTATGTATGTATAAGTCACTTTTACGACGCGCTAAGGAGCTCTGCGACGCCTACCCGCCACAGGAATCTGTCATGGTAGAGATCCTCCGGAAGCTGTCATCTCTCCATCTCTTCACGGATGCTCTCTACCCATCGCTTGGCTGGACGCCCTCTCCGTCGCCTACCTAGGGGGACCCACTCCAACACTTTCTTCGGCAACCTGGTATCAGTTAACCTCTTCACATACCCATACCATACCAATTGCTTGGTTATGATATCGTGCAAATTTGTCCCCTCAACGTCCATAATCTCTCCGACACGTTCATTCCTGAACAAAAACTCGGATTTTTCAAATAAACTTCTGTGCAAAATTCAAAGACAATGTATATTGAGGTTTGAGAAAATCTAGCTTTTCCGCCGGATACTTGGCAATACCTGAATTTGTATACAACGTTTTCCCTCTTTACACGGCGAAAATTTTTTGAAATTTTTCGACGAGAGTTCACGATGGTGCTGGAAAATGGTTGTTTTCGCTTGCAAATTGGTGATTTTTCGCCATAATGTTCTTGTTGCAATGAAAAGCGGTGGTTCGACACTTTCATGCTTTCTCAGCTAGAACAGAGCATTTGGCCATTGAGGTGACAATGTAATCAATCTTTTCAGGGTAATAGTTTCTAAATTGAAAGACGCATGAATATTTTTCACGATTTGTTTGTATTATTTTATAGAAATACATATTTTATGGGTAATTATAGAGTATTATCAGGAGCATTTTTTTGAAAAAACACATACATGGAACAAATACTTTAAACGTAGAAAAAACCAATTAGGAAAAATCCTCGCAATTACTTCAAGGCATTATCGCAATGATGCAAATTAAATAACTTTGGCCACATTTTTCTCACAATACCGTATGCACGGGATTAGATTAGATTTCTAAGCTGAGAAATAAGTCCTCATATGAAGAAACTTTAAAAAGTTTGAATATATAATGTACAGATAAAGATACAAATGAATCGGTGGCAACAAACTAAGACTAAAAAAATCGGGAAAAGAATAGAAGGAAATATACTGACTTTAAAGGGAAACAATTAAAAAAAATCCTGAGCCTGTCTAAAAAAAATCTCTAATTTAATTTTAAAAAAAATCTCATGAATCTTCTTAGATTTATGTTATCAGTGAAAAAATGGATTTCAAAATTGACCCCTGATTAAAGTCTGTTCTAGAGAAAAATCGTGTTTTCTTTTTTAAAATCTCACGTAGAGAACGATTCACAAAACAGGAATTTTGGATATCAAATCTTGAACGAAATATCAACAGATATTTTAAACACAGATCAAATGGAATTTAGAAATACAAAATGAAGTCATTTTTATTTTTGCTATTCAACCAATGTACATTGTTAACACTTGTAGCCAGTGTTTACGAGCTGATATCTGGACTTCCCGTTGTATGATCCATTTTCCTTGTAAAATTTTGAAAAGGCAACATGTAATTAGAGTTTCACTTCATACCTCCTCTAGAAGCCCCTTTTAAAATTTTTGCGCAGAATTCAGCTTTATTTTTCCGGGTGCGGATGAAATTTGGTGAGGGAGGGCTGGAATCCTCATCTACGCTGTAGGAGGAAAATTCAGGCGCCCATAAGTCATCTTTGTGCGATCAAGCTTCAATATCCAATTCCCATCGCCGGCTTTGAATCCGAGCCATTGTCGCCAGATTTAGGGGAGGAAAATCAGGACTTTCCCCAAGTAAAATATCCACATTACACTGGACAACTTGTCAACGTTGAATGCGAACATCTATACCGGTGAGTCGTGCCCGGAGATTTCTCGGATACAAGATTTATTGGCGGGAAAGTAGCGGACCTGTAATGCAACTCACTTTACACTTAACCAGTACGAAGCAGGAGAGCGTTACCTGATAAGTTTTCCTCGCGGCCATATTCCGCGTTTGTGCCCATGAATAGCGCCCAACGCGCCAACGCATTTCGTGCAGTTGAAAGGCGTTATGTCAAGTGGAAAAATGCGTTTTCTCAATTTATTTCGCGGCGTCGAAAGTCGCGCCGCGTTCCATCGCGATTCCTCGAAACCAATCAAAGCTTCGACTTTTTACTTGAGTCCACCCCTTTCCGGAACTCAACTGTGTGACATTTTCTTTAGAAAACTAGTACCGAATAACTTGCGATCTGTGAAAACATTTAGGAGAAGAAAAGTTTACCAAAACACGGTGTTCTAAACTGCCATCCACAACAGGAACGCAGTAAATTCATTCCAAATATTTCGATCATTTCCAGGGAAAAAATGATTTGAGGAAACCAGTGAGAATCCATCTTTCATATCTACAGAGTTACAAATACATACTACTGAAGGCTATTACTCTAAAAAGAAGCGCTCAAGTGAGCTTAGGTATTCTTTAAACAACGGAATTTGCAGATTTTTCTTGATTCCGGACACCCGGGACAAAGCTTTTACTTTAATGTATTGATGTACTGAAACCTTAAATCCACAATTTGTGACAAAAAGGTAGGATATGGACCCTTCGGAAAAGTGATACTTTCCCAATAAGTTCATCGTGACTTTTGAACCATTCTCCATAAGACTCAACTTTTCTTTTCGCTCCGACGAAAGTTTGCAAAAAACCCATTGAGATGACGATCCTCTCCCTGGATAGATACTCCAGTCTCATCCCTTCCTATAAAGGGACTCTAGATTGCGGCTATACTGCCATGCTAAGGAAAAGCGCCGTATGATCCTCCTTGCCTTGTCAAATTTCCTTCGATTAAGACACGAATTTTCCGCAAAACTTGCGAATAGTTTTTGTTCAATTTGTCAGTGAACTTTCTTCACATCGTCATCTAAATTATGTGATTTTCAGGAGGAGTATGTGCATACATTTTCTCAAAAATTAATATTATAAGAGGAGAAATACAATAGAAAGAAAATAAAAAATGGGTGAACAAGGCTTAAAACATCAAGATACTAAAAAAAAAAACAACGACATTTTGAGCCATCCCATGTTCATTTTTAATTGCAAAAACTATTAAAATAAATGAAAAATTGAATGGCGATCTGACCTCAGTCGTTATTACGCAATTACCCACGGAAGAAAGTTTCTAAGGACTGCGGCTAGACTGTCACGGAATTTTTTCTTTATTTGATTAGTTTCTGCAGCTGAACATGAGCTTGTAACGGCTCGAAACGTTCTGCCTTTTTTTACCCATTTTTTTCTTCTTTTTGTCTATTGTATTTGTATTTTTGGGCTAGGTTTTTGTGTGCTTCATTCGTCGTTCTCCTCAAGAAAAAACGTATCTACTTTCCAATGTTACCGAATTTTCCCTCGCAAGTTGAATTTTCAACAAGAGAATCAGGGCATTTCTAACTGGCAATTCCACTGATTTTCCCTCTGATCTTATTCCAAAATGAGACGAATTACAGGAAATAATTGCAGAGGTACATTCTTGTAAAAAATTGAACGGTCCAAGTCAATTTTGCAACATTGGAATGCAGTTACGTTCCTTTGTGCTGACGACGACGAGAAATATAGCCAAGTAAGCTGCCGCGCAACGCAAAAACGCCGTAAACGTCATTTTAAATTTTTTGGAAAGAATGTATTAAGCAAAAAAACTTGTGTACTTTGGGGCAATGTTTTTACAGAATTCTTTCTCAAATGCTGTCGATAAATTGGACTAAAAATTTGCATGGGTAAAACAGTTTTTATTTCATAAAGTGTAAAGTCCCAAAAAATGCGGGAAAATCTCGATGGATGTACGGCGTTCTTGCTTAGCACGGGAGTACGAATTTTGATACGGCACTCTTCCTTGACACGGGAGTGTAGGGCAGCAACATGGCAGCCGTGTCGTTTTACATGGAGGGAAATCCGTGCTTTGTTGGGTTCGGCGCGGAAGTAGGAGTGCGGTAACGGGTAACGGGTAACGGGTAACGGGTAACGGGTAACGCAGATAAATAGGGCGGATAAAGCGTCCTTTTAAGTTTTAGCATTATTTACATGGGGCGGCGGCGGGGCTGGTGGCAGCGGCGGAGATTGGTCCCGCCGTAACTTACAATTTTTATCAGGGAGTAATGACACTTTTCAATAGCCTTAATGACTGCCACAGTGCACTCCGTCCATTACCCTAATGTCGCCGACGCGCAACCACCCCCGAGCTTCAGAAAACGCTTCTGTCCAAGGTCTCCACAGTCATAACGTCCAAACCATAACCAGGGACCCATTCCGCTGTTCATGGAGGAAAGTTCCTGCCGGATCGATAGGAATTCATGTTAACCCTTCACTGAGAATAAAAGGATGCTGATTTAACATCCTTGATGTAAAAAAGTGTGCGGCAACTCACAAAATGCTGAAATAACCGCTGCAGCAGTTACTTTACCAATGTCAAGATGTAAAACTAACTGCTGTGGCGGTTAATTCAGCGTTTTGTAAGTTCTCGCACTTCAAAAAACGCTTCTGCCCGAGGTCTCCACAGTCATACCGTCGAAATCATAACCAGGGGCCAATTCCGCTGTTCATGGAGGAAAGTTCCTGTTGAAGCGATAGAAATGGAGAATTTGCATGCAAATTTTTTATTGCTTCGTCTGAGAGTGCTTAAAGAGCTGATTTTGCAGTATTTATTATGATTCTGTTCTGTAACGGGAAATATTTTAAAAATTGATCTAAAAATGAGAAAATACACCGCCTTGTAACGTCATCTGGCGGCATCTCCCATTAAATCGCATGTTTTTGGCAAAGTAGATATTTTCGTCACATCTCCTTCAATGATCGCACGATTAATGAACCAATGGTATCCTCGTGTTCAGTTCACTCAGTAGTTTCCACTTCAACGTGAAATTCTTCAAATTTCGAACACCTGCAAATTCTCCATTCCTATTAATCCTTCACTGAGAATAGAAGGATGCTGATTTAACATCCTTGCTGTAAAAAAGTGTGCGACAACTCACAAAATGTTGAATTAACCGCTGCAGCAGTTACTTTACCAATGTCAAGATATAAACTTAACTGCAGTGTCTATTAATTCAGCGTTTTGTGAATTCTCGCACGCTTTTTTACATCAAGAATGTTACTCGAATGACTCGAGTCCATTAGAAAAGGTTGAAACTTCATATTCTTAAAATTATGATTCAGAGGGGAGTAATGCAATGCACAGTTGGACGTATTTATGCTAAACGGTACTATCTTGCACGCAAACCCGATGCACATAGGTCTTTTTAGCATAAATGCGTCCAGTGAAAATACACACTAATGACAATGTGACGACTTTCATACCATTGTATTACCCGGCTTAATGCTCACTCGTGCAACTTGTAAGATAATCAAAAATTCATTTCCATCTGAGAGTGTCCAGGTTGTAACCTCGTGCATTCATTTCATCGTAAACACATATGGACATAGGTGCTCAAAGAATAAAGCAATGGACAAAGCATCCAGCATGGGTTCAATACACACACCATCACTCTCGCTTTATGATATCACTTGCAGTCACTCTATAACGTATCAACCTCTTTTTTTTTCGAGGGAAACACATTCGGACACATTATTATTAGAGCAGTCCCTTTACAACCGTTACATTATAAAAACCTCTCAAAGCACATCCAAATTTCATCTCTCCTCTCTCAACTTTTCCGGCTTTTCCTTCTGACGCCCTCATAAATGGCCCGAAAATGGGTGATATAACCACGAAGAGCTACGTTTTTTTTTTCATCGGTCATCATTTCGCTATTACCGCTCACGGAATGCTTCCCAGAGGAAGGGCCTTTCGTTGTTCTTACATTCGTATTTATTGCGTCACTGAGGTGGATTTCCTTAAGACGTTTCCTGCTCTGTAATTTCCGCGGTTTTTCACACCCTAAAGGTACAATACTCTGAAGTGAATTGATTGCGTCTCGTTTCCTAATAGTACACTGGGAGTTTGTTTTACAAAACGTTTTATTTTGATCTTTGACAGAAAGTTTACATAATAATTGAATTATGTTTTTCTAATATTTACTTCTTGGAAACCTCTTTCAAATGTAAAACATTTTTGTTGCGTTTTTTCGGGGAGGAAAAAAATTAAGATACTCAAAAAACGTTCATTCATAACCCGTTTTCTATAGGAAATTTAAATCATGAAAAAAAATGCATTTTTATAAACCTTTGAACGTTTCAGAAATGATTCGGGAATCCTTTTGGACTTTTGATTTGAACCTAAATATGACAAGCAAAAGATACTACAACAGTATTAAAAACCCATGAATGTCACAAAAACGTATCTCCTAGAACGTTCCCGAAGTCCCTATTAAGATGCTTCAAGTTTTCCCCATTTACAGAAACGTCTCTGAAACGGTTTTTTCATTTTTGTTTGTTTGTTTCCTGAGATATCTTTCAAGAAATTAAATTAAATAAATTTGTAATTCAAAGTACTTTTACAAGTGGTTTTATTGGTTACGAAGGGTTTCTGATTTGAGCAAGTTTAACATTTTTTATCTCAGGCTAAGCGCGCGTTGCAATTTGAAAAGCTTTCAATTTGTGAAGTTTGGAAGAAGGGCTTTCATCTAGCAGAAATAATTGCATCCAAGCCTTGTGATCGAACTTCATTTAGAATCGTGTTCTACATATTATAGGGCTTAAATTATCGTTTCATTATTTGTTGAACCGGGAGTGGTTTAATAGATGACGACAAAGGAATGATATTATCCGTGTGAAATCGTCAACTTTTGTTGATTAACAACAGTTACATGTTATAACACTATAATTCACTCCCCTCAAGATTTACTGAGCCTCTCTCCGATCGGCTTTTTTATTCGCTGAATTTCCAACAATTTTCAGTGTTTAGATAAGGAAATTCTTGAATATATAAATTTTTCAAATTTTAGGATTGCTTCAAAGTCAACATACGTCAAAAATCCTTTCGTGCAAATTGTGAGGTAAGGCGTGTATTCAAACTTCCTTGCGGAGCTCGTTATAATTCCCCGCCATTTTTCGTTCAGTAACTATTTTTTTCGCTTTTGTTGAAAGGGGTGGGTGCAAAATCGACAAAATTTCCCCCCTCATGGATGTTGACCAAATTTCACAGTTCAGCTCCCTGCATTAGATACGAAACATGCCAAGTTGCCTAGTTTCCCGGCGAAATCCACAGTGCACCGGTGAGTCCGGCGAGATCTCGACAAAAAAACGACGAAAAGACGGGACATTCAACAATAGAATATACAAGTTTGCTGAACAAGCATCTTCAAGTCGGATCAGAGGCCGCTCGCGGAAGTATCTATCAATTTTTCAGGGATCCAAGAAGATTTTAAGTTAGAATCTCGTACCTGAGTTCTTAGGCAAGGCGCGGATATGTCTTTTTTGCACCAAGTCCGAACGAGGCAGCGCATTGTCTCCAGACAACGGTATAAAATTGGCATTTTCTTTCATTTATAGATCCGTGTAAAATACTGCAGTTTTATCGGACAGTATGTCAACCGTGCGGCAGCACGTCCTTTGACAAGCATTGTTAGTTTCCTTGGTGCACGGCTCTGCTGGCATCCGGTATGAAAAATTCACCGTGTTATTCTCCAAGACGAAATCCAATCGGTAGTCTTTTTCTAAAATGCCGTCTCTCACATGAGAGAGAGCGTTTCGCATGTATTCCTTATCTACCAAGAGCCCTTTGGGTCCATAAGTCGACCTGTTAAACATAAAAGTACTTTCCATTTGGTTATAGGATATTTTCGTAAACGATTTTTTGTCCGTGCACCTGGTTTTTCTAGTAGTTAAGGTCCACACGTTTTTTTTTGGGCAGCGGAGTTTTGGTCCACTGACCACTTGAGACCCAAAGTTAATTGGTCCACGTGTAGATAAAAACGACAATAATTGCTCACGACGTTTTTGGATGAAATGTACAATATCTTGGAAGAATGAGGGTTGGTTTGGTTTTCTTTTTTCTTCTGGACAAACGGAGAAAAATATAGAATTAAGATGTTTGGTAAAAATGGGAAATAAGCGGCATTTCCATAAGGGAAAATTCACTAAAAGTTTCTACACCTTTTTGGTGCAACAGCAATTGATTATCTTTCAAGCAAATCCCATCTTGTTATACCTGAGCCGGATAAACCTTTTGATTTGCCTCACGTAAGCTCTTAGATTTTTCCTGTGTACGATAATTTCGCGACGGCGCGGCGCCGGCGTGCCGCGGCACCTCGAGCTACTATTCTGCCACAGAGGTGTTGCACAATATCATACGAGATTGAAGGCATCTCAACGTTTCATGATTGATGGAATCTTTTAAAAGCACGAAGTTCCCTCGCCAATTAAATCAAGTAACGACGACAAAAGAAAGCAGAAGTCGAAAAACTTATTAAGTCCTAGTATCTGTATTCAATAGCGTCTAGCATGATCTATGAACTTCATTAGAGGAAAAAGTGACTTAGATAAAACTGAAACATGCTCAAATTTACCGCCGAGAAGATTTTTATTTTTAATCAATAAGGAAAATAATGCTTGTTTAAAGAAGAAAATATGTTTATTTAAAAAGAAAAGGTACGGACATCAAGCAGAAACCCGCTTTCTTTTAATTCTCGATTCAAAATAAAAGCTTCTTGTCGGCATACTCAATAATGTTTCTGCCTAAATTGAATCACTTTTTTCTCTAATGAAATTCAAAAATTATGTTAAACGTTATTAAATACGGATGCTAGGACTTGGTGAGTTTTTGGATTACCGATCTCTTTTTGTGCCGTAGTATCTTGATTTATTTTGCAAGGAAAACTCCGTTCTCTTAAAGGATACCTCAGATGCCTGTCATTCTTCAATGTTGGAGCGCCTTCAATTTCGTATGATACTGTGAAACACCTCTGTTGTGAAATAGTTGCTCGCGGCGCCGTAACAAGCTGCGACACGCGCATTGGCGCCTACAAACCTAAGGGGATACTTCAAGCTTTGCGCAATGCGTGAAGTATCCACTTAGGTTTGTAGGCACCTGTGCCGTTGTTTCATGCTGGCGGCAGCACGCCATTCCGCTCTGCATTAGGCTCTATGTTTGCACACTTTCCATGGATTGATCTCAGATAAATTGGTGAAGAAAAATATATATTTAAGGAAAATATAATGTGTATTTTGTAAATATTAAGGTGCTCAACGTTAATGATTTCCAAAACATTTCAATGTTACTTTCATATTTTTTACTGTGCTGCAGCGTGGCGTGCGCGCAATTAAACGCTCAAAATTTGACGTATTATACACTAAAATATCGATTACTATCGATTACTACTTACTCGATACTACTATCGACGACTATGAATACGTCCCTGAGATTCGCTGAACCCTTACAAAATCTGACAACCAAGTCAGAGGGAGTGGTCGGCCCCGAAATCCGAGTTGAGGCGTTGATGCCAGGGTCTTAAGGTGTACGAGGAGCCCTGAAAAGACCGAAAGGCGCCCCTAATCACACCAACTCGGGAGCCACTCACTCTTCATTCTCGACCTCGGTCGATGCTCTGCTCGTAGCATAACTCTCAGGAGTCAATGGAGGCCTCTCTGATCCAGATCTCGCCTCCGATGTCATCGCAGGATTGATAACCAGTTAACGCCTTTGTCGCCGGCCCCTCCCCCC
>NW_017559788.1:326506-368899 GCF_001854935.1 Bemisia tabaci
AGACCCGCCGACGAGGACGACGAAATAAAGTGTGATCAATCTTGCCCTCCGATATTCTCGAAATTAATTCCGCCCTTCGGTGAATTATCCAGCCGGCATTGCTACATCGTGCGCCTAATCTTGCCGAGTAGTTCTGTGAACTATGTACGAATTGGCAACTTTGCGGTTAGTCCGGGGCCATAGTTGGTGAGTGGTGGTTGCGAACTCTTTAATTTCATTTCCTCAACTTTATATACGTATTAAAGCGGATTTATGCTGAGAGGGACTAACGACAGATGAACTGAAGCAAAATGAACCATGAGACACGGAAGTCCTTTGCACATGGTACCCTTTACTTAAATCACTGATATACACTTCATTTTTTTCATAAATGCGATTATCCGTGACCCGGATTCAACCGAAATGTCAGACCTTATTGAACCGAAAGAATTTCTTTTAGGACTATCGGTAGAAAGAGATGATAATTATATCCTGAAGGGACAGATTTCAGCGTTAAACTTCTCGAAGAGTCTTTGCAACACTTGAGAAAACCTTTCATATCCGACTGAATCTTTGGCGTTCATTATTCTCCTTCTTTTAATTGGCTGTCCGGGAGTCGAAAAAACATTGTAAAACTTCATTAGCTTGTTTTATCCCTAAAAAGCGCACTAATTGTTTCTTTTCTGGAAGCAGTCATAATTTGCAAAGAAGTTCTCTTCATAAACTTTCATAATTGCACTTTTATTAAAACTAGAGGTTTCCAGCTCTCGCATTGCAGATATTCTTTCCGTTGATTATTTGGCTATTGGGGTCAACTTTTCGCCGAAATGTTCCGAATGCTCTCTTCTTCTTCAGTAGCTCCATTTTTTAATTTGGAGAGATGAGGTTCTTTTCCTTCTCCTATTTACGCAAAATAATGTATGCAAATCCAAAACGCCTTCAATTAGGCGTTATGTGACACGCACAACCATGGAACACGAATAGTTGCATCCAGGCAGTAAGATAGACATTGCATTACTTCTGTCCCCAAGTATGAAGAAAAGACCAAATTTTGAGGCCATACTGGTCATCTTTAAGCAAAAATCTGTGCATAATCAAGTGACTAATTTTAATACTTATATATTTTCCAATCATTTGCTTGGGTGAAGAGCACACTTAGGTACAATTTCTTTGACAGATGGATAAATTCCCTGACTTCCAGGAAAATTCTCTGACTTTTCGTTAACTTAAAGGTTTTCTTTTTAAATTCCCTGATTTTTCCTGACGTCGACCACCCTGGAACGTTTATTCATAACATATGACTTAATTTTGGTAGCTCAGGTGTTTTGAACGTATGACCTGCACAGAATTTTGCGAGGAACATGTGGGCCGGGTTCATCAGAAAGGAACCAACCCACATTAAGTTGAAACTGAGAACAAGAGGTTTGAAGTTTCATTCCTGCATAAGGCACAATGTAGAAAATAAACTTGAGTTCCCCTTCCGCAAACCGATTTCTGTACTTCGACTTTCAGTTTTTGGCAGGAGGAAATGTACGGCTAGTGGAACTCGGAAACACTCTTTACTCAGTTTTTTCGAAAATGTGTTTTAATTCCTTTCTGATTACCTCGACCCATGGGTTGCAGTGCTTCATTTTTCACCGAAATACATATTTCTGAAGACACGTTTCTGAAGCGAGTGAGTAGCCGTGACGAGTGTTGGGCTCGGGTGGAAATCTGACAACTTGGCTTACGCTCTATCGTCTTCATTATGAGCGGGTGCGACCCAGAAACGAAGAAAGATACTCGGAGCTCTCGACGACATCAAGGGCGAAGTTTTTTCGTATGTTAATGCAACTTTCCTCGGGAACTTGGTTGCTCAGCCCCCGCCACCCGTCCCCCCCCCACCCCACTCGGCTCTCGATGCTCTTTTTTCGTCTGTCATTCGAGCTGTCTCGCCTCGTATTTATCGACTTATTTAGATTCCCTGCAAGTCATTATCCGCTATTTATTAGCCCTGCACTGCTAATATGCAGGGGGTACCCCTCGGAGCTCGCGTCTCCCCCGAAGAGAGAAGAGAGAAAGTTCTCTCCACCATGATACGCTGAGAGTGTGCAATCAATTTCCGCCCGGCTTATTCCGTCTCCACAGTTGGGACGGAGTTTTTAGTCAACGTTGTCACCATACTATCACCCTAGTCAGGTGTTATACAGAATGTCTCAGGAAAAACGAACCACTTGAACATATTGAGTTGCGGGAGCAGGGGCACATTCCCCCGTAACTAAAAAAAGCCCTCCTAAAAACCCCCTCGCACAGCCCCCTGAAAATAAGCAAAAAAGTGTTTACTTTACTTCGGAAATTAAGAGGTCCTTGTTAGAGAATACTTACATAATGTACATTTCAATCGCTTTATAGCACTACTCCCTAGTGCTCTGCGACACCTAACCTTCACTGCCCTCTGTCGAACCACAACCTTTCGAGCATTGAGCACCTTACCATTTTTGCTTTAATCCGATCCCCCAAATCTTATCATTGGGCGCCTTCTGCGCCTTCTCTCAAGGCCTGTGAGGAAATAAAATTTCGTAAAAATTGTCCATTTTAAGTCACTATATACGTATGAAGGCATATTTAACCCTCTCTCAATCCCAACATAAACCGTGCGGGGCCTCCCGCCTCCCCGAAAAAAGGAACTATTCAACAGATGGATAAAATGGACCGCGTTTAGCAGAAAGGAATCAAGCCACATCGGCTACTGCTAATTTTAACCGGGCGATTCACTTTTTTACGAAAGAACGTTTGTGCGGACTCCTTTGAAAATTCTAAGGAATTTGCTTCGTGCTTTTCAGAAAATTCACTTAAATTTGCACACAAATCCGCACAACCGTCTTCATGTAAAAAATTAAATTTCCCAATTAAATTTGGCAATTGCTGATAAAGCTTGGTTCCTTTCTGCTTAACGCGGTCAAGATGTGACCCCTATATCTTTTCGGCCATCTGCGCTCCGAAATTAAAGTCAATTTTGCAGAGTCCTTAAATCTTCATCGCAGCGGCTGGTTGGGTGGCACACTCCGAGGCGCTCATACGGTCTAACGATTCCTCGCTGGGGAACTAGGACTAGGGACTAGGAGCGAGTATGTTACCCGGTTCGTTTCCAACTCGCCCGGACCGCAGACCGCAGCTCCGATGCCGATGGGATGGGAACTGGAGATAAGCTCTGTTGTTATCTCCGCAGCCGAATTAGTCAAAATCCGGGGACTGTTCAGACGTAGTCACTCCTACTCATTTGTTCCCCTACCCCTCCTCCTCCGCGCACCCGGATAGTTCTAGTTTCCTTCAATTTTCTTCCCGCAGAGGCCAACGAGACCATTCATCCTTGGTTTTTCCAGTCCCCCGTAACGGAGACATTTCGCCGGACGGATTCGTGAATAATGCCCCGCGAGTTTCCGTCCAGGCTTCTGAGGCGGAATATTTTCAGGGAACGTGTTGGCGCTTCCAGCGATCTATGCTGCCGAGCTAAGGAAAAACACCGTATGAACCTCCAGAAAGTGCAGAATTCCCTTAGAGAAATCAAGCATTCCCGAAAAAGTTTTTACAAATTTTCCTCCCGATTTCTCAGGGAAGGTTGCTCGTAATTTGATATAGTAAGTCGGAAAATTTTGAGAAACACATTCATGCCTTTTTTCAATAATGCATCTTTTCTGAGAGAAAATTCGGCCACATTATAATGTTTGTAGGCCGTTCTTACTTCGGACCGGAGTGTGAGAGGGAGGTGGAAAACAGTGGTGAAGCGTGAATGATCAATCGATATCGAAATCAATTTTTCCTTATTTGAAGCTATGGTAAAGAATCGATTATTGAGGTGTTCACTGCGAACGGTTAAAGGACATTTTGTCAACGAGTTTTTGTCCGCGCACCTGTTTTTTCCATTAATTTTGCGTCCACATTTTTTACATTTACGTTTTTTGGCACGGGAGTTTTGGTGCACGTGCCAGTTGAGACCCAAAGTTAATTGGCCCACATGTAAGTACGAACGACAATTGCTCACGACGTTTTTGGATGAAAATGTATAATGTCTTGGAAGAATGAGGGTTTGCTTGTTTTTTTGTTTTGTCTGTTTGGTCCGACGGAGAATAATATATAGTTAAGAGTTTTGGTAAAAATGGGAGAACGTCAATTCCATAAGACATTCACTAAAACTCTCTACACCTCTTTGGCGTAACAGGACTTAATTACCTTTCAAGAAATGCTGACCTTGTTATACCTGAACCGGATGAATCCCCGGATATTTGCCTCAAGGTTCTTAGATTTTTCCTGTGTACGATGAGTATCTTGATTTATTTTGCGAGGAAAGATCTGTACTTTTAAGGGATGCCTGTCATTCTTAATACGTTCAATTTCGTATAATACTGTGCAACACCTCTGTTGTAAAATAGTTGCTTCAGGCGCCGCGACACGGCGGGCGGCCGGCCAGCGCGGAACGCGCACTGGCGCCTACAAACCTAAGTGGATACTTCAAGCATTGTGCAATGCGTGAAGAATCCACTTAGGTTTGTAGGCGCCAGTGAGCCTCTCGCGCTGGCAGCCTGCCGCTCCGCTCTGTTAGGTTTTAATATTTATACTCGCATAGTCAGCGTTTTTTCACTCATGATTTTGAAATATTTGCACACTCTGCATTGATTATTCTCATTTGAATTGATGGGGGAAAATATGTATCAATTTATCAAAGGAGAATAATAATATAATGTGTATTTTTTTTTGAATATTGGTGGTTTCTTGTCAAAGGGTATCCCGGGATAAGCATGTCAAAATGCCCTTGTGAATGGATTTTTATTTTAACCATTTTAAGTCATCAAGGGTGTCCTAAAACTTAGGTTTTGGGGGATTTTAGCCCCCCAACCCCCTCCGCCCCCCCTCAGACCCCCAAAAACCGCTTTTTTGGGCTATTTTTGACTATGCTAACGTCATTTCCTCATAACTTTCGTAATTTTCGATAGAATTGAACCAAAATTTGTCAGAATCTACATCAATTAGCTTAGTTTTTGTAGAAAAAAATTCATTATCATCGGATAATATTTTAGCCTCCAAAAAAATTCGTAAAATTTTTGAAAAAATCATTTTTTTCCTTTTTTCGCGGCTAGGTGGCGTATGGAAACATGCACACAAACAAAAATTGTCTCTTTTCTTAAGTTATACATCCAATAAGATACAGTAAAAATTTCGTGTTGATCGGAGTGGTGCGCCATACTTAAAAACGCAATTTTCTAACCTCAAAACGGCCTAAATGCCACCATTAGCCTCCTTTGATAACTAGAGGGGGAGAAATGTAGAGAGAAATATCCGGTTTTATCGTCTCACCTCTTAAGTGATCCACTTAAGTACCTTGAACCCTGAAGAGAGACACCCACCTTGAAGAGACCCCCTGACCCCCTTTTTTGTACCTTGAAGAGAGACATCCCATATTATAGTCCTACCTCATAAATTAGGCACTTAAGTGCATTTCGTCAAAATTTCGTGTTGATCAGAGTGGTGCGCAACACCCAAGCACGCAATTTTCTAACCTCAAAACGGCCAAAATGCCTATTTCAGCACCCATTATCACTCCGTGTAAAAAAAAGAGAGGTGGGTGTATTTGATTTTATAGTCCTACCTCATGAATTAGACACTTGAGTACCTCGAGTCAAAATTTCGTGTTGATCAGAGTGATGCGCAACACCCGAACACGCCGCTTTCTAACCTGAAACCTCCCAAAATTCCCATTTTGGCATTCATTATCACTGTATGTCAGCCAAGATCCCGCTTGAAAATTGCATGATGCACATTTCAAAGTTTATTTTGGCACCCTGCCGCGTAGCAGACCCGGTCACTCAGGGAAACCTCTGAACTCCTAGTATATATATGACGGTAGGGAGGCTCGCTCATCCCCCACGAAGAAGCGTTAATTCCCTCGTCCAAACTTCCATAATACGTAGTGGTGCAATGAGTGCTGGCAAATTCAAGTCAATCTGTCACGTAATACTTAGGACAATTAGTCGAATTTAACGCTTAAATAGCCGAATTCAACGGATTACAGTAGACGTATTTACCGTAATATAGTCGTATTTACCGTAATATAGTCGTATTTACCGTGGTCTAGCAATTTGTACGTATATTAGGTTAAAACAAAAACAAAAAACAAATTGAAGGTGTGTTTTTTTTTTTTTTGAAGTGGGTCAGACTTCACGTAGTGTGTCTGGGGATTCATGAAGGGAATCTCTCTGGGCGAGCTGAAGGGTATACTGAGGCCAATGCTAGACCACGGTAAATACGACTATATTACGGTAAATACGACTATATTACGGTAAATACGTCTACTGTAATCCGTTGAATTCGGCTATTTAAGCGTTAAATTCGACTAATTGTCCTAAGTATTACGTGACAGATTGACTTGAATTTGCCAGCACTCATTGCACCACTACGTATTATGGAAGTTTGGACGAGGGAATTAACGCTTCTTCGTGGGGGATGAGCGAGCCTCCCTACCGTCATATATATACTAGGAGTTCAGAGGTTTCCCTGAGTGACCGGGTCTGCTACGCGGCAGGGTGCCAAAATAAACTTTGAAATGTGCATCATGCAATTTTCAAGCGGGATCTTGGCTGACATACAGTGATAATGAATGCCAAAATGGGAATTTTGGGAGGTTTCAGGTTAGAAAGCGGCGTGTTCGGGTGTTGCGCATCACTCTGATCAACACGAAATTTTGACTCGAGGTACTCAAGTGTCTAATTCATGAGGTAGGACTATAAAATCAAATACACCCACCTCTCTTTTTTTTACACGGAGTGATAATGGGTGCTGAAATAGGCATTTTGGCCGTTTTGAGGTTAGAAAATTGCGTGCTTGGGTGTTGCGCACCACTCTGATCAACACGAAATTTTGACGAAATGCACTTAAGTGCCTAATTTATGAGGTAGGACTATAATATGGGATGTCTCTCTTCTTATTTTTTCACACGGAGTGATAATGGGTGCCGAAATGGGCAATTTCGGCGTTTTGAGGTTAGAAAATTGCGTGCTTGGGTGTTGCGCACCACTCTGATCGACACGAAATTTTGACGAAATGCACTTAAGTGTCTAATTTATGAGGTAGGACTATAATATGGGATGTATCTCTTCTTATTTTTTCACACGGAGTGATAATGGGTGCCGAAATGAGCGATTTGGGCGTTTTGAGGTTAGAAAATTGCGTGCTTGGGTGTTGCGCACCACTCTGATCGACTCGAAATTTTGACTCAAGGTACTTAAGTGGATCACTTAAGAGGTGAGACGATAAAACCGGATATTTCTCTCTACATTTCTCCCCCTCTAGTTATCAAAGGAGGCTAATGGTGGCATTTAGGCCGTTTTGAGGTTAGAAAATTGCGTTTTTAAGTATGGCGCACCACTCCGATCAACACGAAATTTTTACTGTATCTTATTGGATGTATAACTTAAGAAAAGAGACAATTTTTGTTTGTGTGCATGTTTCCATACGCCACCTAGCCGCGAAAAAAGGAAAAAAATGATTTTTTCAAAAATTTTACGAATTTTTTTGGAGGCTAAAATATTATCCGATGATAATGAATTTTTTTCTACAAAAACTAAGCTAATTGATGTAGATTCTGACAAATTTTGGTTCAATTCTATCGAAAATTACGAAAGTTATGAGGAAATGACGTTAGCATAGTCAAAAATAGCCCAAAAAAGCGGTTTTTGGGGGTCTGAGGGGGGGCGGAGGGAGTTGGGGGGCTAAAATCCCCCAAAACCTAAGTTTTAGGACACCCTTGATGACTTAAAATGGTTAAAATAAAAATCCATTCACAAGGGCATTTTGACATGCTTATCCCGGGATACCCTTTAATGATTTCCAAAGCACTGTAATTTTTTCTTTTACATTTTGTGCAGCAGCGAGGTGTGCGCGCAACAAAACGCTCAAAATTTGACGTATTTTGACTCTAAAAGATCGATACGCAAATGGGTTAAAACTAAAGATTGCGTGCCTCTTAGTTTTTCCCCCTTTTTTATTCATTTTTGCAGTTTCTGTCGGCACAACTGCGGCTCATTGAGATTAATGTCGCTTGGAAAAGGTTTTACAAATATTTGTCACGTTTTAAAAATATAAATGTTTTCAAAATGAAGTAATAATTTCGTAAAGAAAAAATTAAAAAAATAAAAAAAAGTACCTGAACATTATATAAGGTATATTGTGCATCGAATATTTTAAGGATAGAAATAAAACCAAATATTCACCAATGACAATTTGAAAAGCTGAATCAAAAGAAGAAAGTAATATTTCATTTAAAATATGAGTTACCATAACAACACCTCCCTCTCTCTCAATTTCTCATTTCCATATTGTCAATATAATTTTACGAACAGACTAAAATATAACGCTTGGACCAAGTCACTGTTCCTTATTTTACGTGTGGGCGTTAACTACTTGACAAAAAAGGTGCGCGGACAAAAAATCGTTGACAAAATGTCCTGAAACCCTGCGAACACCCTATTCATCGATCCTTGTTCATAGGTTTAATTAACGGATCAATCGATATATCGCAAAGCACGCCAAGCCACTGGCGGGCAATGAATGGTGCCGTATTCGTGATATATTCAGGAGAAAGCGGGTTGCGAAGAGCTTACATTCATACCATGTCTAGAGACCTTAGTTTTAGAATAGACTGACCAGTGATTATATGGTAGACCACGCTCCTTCCTCAGGGTATCAGGGAATTGAGGGGCTTGGAGGACAAGGCGCATAAGTGCGGTTTTTTTAAAATTAAATTGAAATATTAATGGTTTCAACTAAAACCAGTCTTAAAATATATTCTGTGAGAAATTGACTCCCAAATTCCAATGTTTAGGCATCAAAAAGTAATTTAGAACTTTCTTCCCACCAGAAGGCTTTATGTGATTTGGACACTTTAAACACGTATTTTTCGAAATTGCAAAAACTATATTCAAGCACTTCATCCTCCACGCCCCTCAATTAATCCACCAAATTGCTTCCAAAAGCGGATCAAGACACCTCAAACAGGAGGAGTTGATTCTATCTTAGTCTCATTCACCCGAGGGGGGCGGGGGGGGGGTTATCTGGTGGGTATGGAATACATGTCAGGTCAAAAGAGGGGTCCAGGAGGCTTTCTCCCGGAAAAAATTGGAAATTTAAGGCATCTCATCTACAGTCACAGTCAATTTCGTCATAAATAATAACCAAATTCAAGCATCTTCCCCTTCTTTCCTCCGTTTCTTTTTCCTTTCTTCTTTCTTCCCCTCCTCCTTCCTTCGAGCAATCAAGGGGGAGCATAGGCCCCCTGCGGCCCCTGGATACGCCTATGATTGACTCGCACGGGCCGTAGCTTCTTCATAAAAAAACCAAGAGACAAAATCTGCTCGGGATCCATTCCGGATGGAGTTAGGTTCCCATAACCATAAAGAAAACGGGGCTGAGGACGTTTTGTTCATCTTTTAAAATCACTCGCAGTCTCTCAAAGTTGGTGCGGGGGATGCACAGTGTGAGTGGGGCAGCGGGCGAAGGGGAGGGGGTGTTCCCACATTCAAAATTGCTCATTCCGACAACTATGATAAATTGCTTGGCTCTAAGTTGGCGCAAGAGTTATTGCGGTAACAGTTGGTAACTGTCTTCCGCTCGGAAGTTTCCTTAAAAGTTCGCAGCGCGTCGCGCGTCGGCCGGAGTTTGCATGAGCTCAATTCGGACGGATCTCCCCGCGTAGGATTTTGTTTCGATACTTCTTTCGTCATTTACACCGTAATCCAGTGCTGCCGAACTTAATATGCGAAAACTGAGAAGATCAGGTTATTCAGAGGGGACGAGGACAGAGCCAAAATTATCTACGACATTCAGAGCAGATGAGCTCCATCTTGGTTAGAGGACAGGGAACGCGACGTTTGGCTCAAAAAACTCCTCCCGAGGCCCCTCGAGTGGTTTTTTTGGAAACATGGCGAATTTGACCACTTCCTCACCCAGGCCATGACCGGACATGGTTGCTTCAACTTTTATCAGCACAGGTTCCATGTTCCAGAAGCGAACTCCTGTGTTTACTGTGGCTCCCTAGATACCGTCGAACACACTATTTTTAACAGCAGTCACTTTTCAAGCAAGAGGGAATCACTCTCCAGAAGTCTGGGTTGCTCTATGCCCGTCAAAAACTTTCAAGACTTGCTCCTCAAGAACAAGGAATCCTGGTCTCTCGTGACGCTCTTTATTAAAGACATTCTGACAGGCAAACGTGAATTTTTTAACAACTTAGACAGCGCCAAAATCAGTCAGAACGCCGTCTCTGTGCGCGATGTATGTCCAACGGACGATACCGGGAGATATCAGAATGGATAATCATAACTTGTGTAGCTTTCTTTTCTTTGTGTAATTTTTCTATTCGTTGTACTTACTTAATTGAAGAATTTAAAAAAAAAATACATGAGAACTCCGAGGCGATGCCCAATTTTTCATTTGGGATCGTATTTGTAGTCGTCCCTTTCCTTAGGACGCACGGTCGCACGGAGGATTGAGTCAATGGGGGAGGTCGGACAAAATTTGGACGTTTTAAAAGCTCATAACTCCGTTCACACAAAACTTTAAAGTTCTAAAAGTGGTTTCATTGGTTTTCTGGTAGAAAATTTCTTCCAAACGCACTCATTGAAATTTAAAATGCGACGAAATAATCATAAAAATTTGCCATTTTCGCGAACAATGTCATGTTGGACCTCTCTAATGGACTCGATCCACTGTGGGAGTGTGGGACGCCCCGTTTGGTTGACATTATTGTTGAGATAAGTTCAAGGTGTTCGTCAAAGTATCATCAAGAGATAGGAAATTTCTGACGCAGGGGCTCATCTGAACATATTTATGCTAAAAGGAACTATGTGCATAGGGATTGCGTGTAACGTAGTTCCTCTCGTACGTCCATCTGTATTTCCACATGAGCCTCGGAAAGAATAGAATAACGTGCTGCCGTGCTGAGGAAGAAAGCCGTACGAACATTCGAGAGTTGTCAAATTTCCCTCGATAAAACATGTATTTTTAAAATTAACAATGTACGTTTTTAGAAAATTTACTTTAATTTTGTTAGCACAGCAATATCTCATAAGAAGCTTAAAGATGGA
Organism: Bemisia tabaci; assembly: GCF_001854935.1. Lineage (NCBI taxonomy): Eukaryota > Metazoa > Arthropoda > Insecta > Hemiptera > Aleyrodidae > Bemisia > Bemisia tabaci. Next base: position 337,600 of record NW_017559788.1, read on the forward strand.
GTATAATTTTTCGAGTATACCCCTGCCTTTGATTAAAAAGTTGGTGTCATCAGAAAAATTTACTATCAACAAAAACATTGCAAATTCTCTTGAAGCGGCAGGTAAATCATTATTGAATATTAAGAAGAGTAATCCTAAGATCCTAAGATCCGAAGATCGCCCCTTGCGATATTCCACAATTGGCCGTTCTTTCATTTGACTCAAACTTTTGATGGTTGTGTTCTATCTGAGTTATGTGTTATCGATTAGCTAGATAGGATTTCATTAATTGCACACTTCTGCCTCTCACCCCATAGTATTAATTTTTATTTTATTTTTTATTTTTTTTTATTCTTTTTTTTTTTAAAGGATTTTATGATTTGTCAAGTCAAATGCTTTTTGAAAATCAATTTGAACTGATATGATTGATTCTTGGTCAGATGTCCCATGAACCTGGTCTATAAAAAATTCTAATGCATCTTTTATAGACCAGGTTCATGAGACATCTGACCACCGTCAAATCAGTTCATCGTCGAAATCTCATATCCGTGCGAAACCTATTGAATTCACAGCTAACCGCTTCTGAGTGAGTTGCGATCTTTTAAACGGCGACTCTCTAAGTTTTGCATGCGAAAACGACGACCAAAGCAAGAAGACTTAATAACCTCAATCTGAACCGAGCATTTAGTCTCTCTTTTTGGAAATAAGACTTGCAGAAAAAAAAAACAATCTTTGAATGTGCAATAATGTTCATCGGGTACTTTTCAAAATTAAGGTTTGATTAAAGACTCCAAAATTTGGAACATTTCTGGTCAACATCGTTGAACGGGCGGGGCCACTCAGATACGATACAGAAGAGCGCCTTCAACCCACTATGTAATCTTACTGCGAAATTCTGATACCACTATTCGTGCGTCACGACAGTCATTTTGCATAGCCGGCCAATTGAAGGCAAATCATTGACTCAGGCATTAAGATACGACTCTCCGTAATTTTATACGTGTTTTATTAGGGAACAAAACCTACGGTGGTTGCCCCACCTGGCAACAAAGAAGCCCAACCCCCAGGGGCTGCTCCCCTCGGCATCCAGGGAGCCCAACCGCCGAGGACTGCCCCACCTGGCAACCGAGAAGCCCAACCCTACAGGGGCTGCCCCACCTGGCAACCGAGAAGCCCAACCCTACAGGGGCTGCCCCACCTGGCTTCCAAGGAGCTCAATCTCCAGGAAGGCAGATAGACGACATTTTCAACATCACGTTTATGCAGCTAAATGCAAACTGCCAAAAATTGAGATACGCACTTCTGCACTTTCACCACCAATAAGCGACATGCATGGAGACTATTTTTGAAACATTTTGGCACGAAAAACACCAAGAAATTTTAAAAAAATCGAATAAATGAAGATTTGAAGTCTGCAATTCAGCACTGAAAAAAATATGCCGGTAGATTTTACCATCTCTGACACAGTGATACGAATATGGTAATAAACACCAGACTCTATGGTGGCATTTACCATACTATGGTAAGAATCACCAGAGTTCTGGCGAATACTACTATAATTCTGGTTATTTCCACTAAATAGTATCACTGTGTAAAAAATCAAGTAGACTCATAGTAAATGTCACCATACTTTTTTTTCAGTGAGGGAGCGTGGCTCTGATAAAAGGCTGATTCAGTATTTGACTCGTCACATGCGAGATTTGAAGTGTTAGAATTAAATGCAACTCCGAGCCAATTTGTAACACGAAAATAGACCACGTCTCTTGATACTCTTCCTTTGATATCCTGGTTTACTTTAGAATAGACTGAATAAAACGTTAGTTACTGTGCAAAAACTGGCAGAATTGCGATGTTCAAATGGCTACATGTCTTGCTGAGATGAGACAGCGCGCTTTTTATTTCCATTTTTCTTGTCAAGAATTGTTCAAATCTTCATAAACATTCGTAAAATAAAATACATTCTCTGGATGTTCAAGGTTTTCAACTTCGCAAAAAAGATGGGCATGAGTGTAAAAACTGACAGTCAATTCATTTGAAAGATGCAGCATGTTCATCAACGGATACAAACTGGTAATACCACGTTGGTCATTCAAAATTTGATGTAACTTTACCGAATTACTACCGATCTCGATGGCCACAGTTGCTGATTTGCCCTCTATAATTCAATATTCCTCATTATTTGATCATTATCTTCACAGAATTGGATTACATTAACCAGAATTTACTAATCTGTTCTTCACGTTGCTTAGTATTTTCTTATATTGAAATTTTTTAACCGAAAAAGGAGAGAAATTCTTTAAAAATCCTTGATTTTCTGAGGAAAAGAAATATCCACTATGGGACGTTACTCAGTTCTAATTTTTTCTACTTTCAAAGTTTTAACTTCCCAACAATACTTTGGACAATTGTATAGGAAAAACGTATGTTAATTATCAAAATACTCTGTAATTTTATGAAGGTCAACTATTACTGGAGATATTTGCAAAAACACGTTGACAATCTTAATGAAACTGTAAAACATATTATCGCTTTCGGTATAACAGCCACCTCACACAATTTTTGAGAATTCGTTCAATTATTTTAGAAATATTTTAGGTTTCACTGAGTAGGCAGTACAGGGCCTCGTAACTATTTCGTGCTTCGTGCAAAGCATTGAAACACGTGCAACTGACGTCACGCATCTTTCACACAAGCCTAGGAGTATGAGGGGAGAAGGGTTAACTTGACGTCTGGCAACGGATAAAAGTCAACGTCGGTGCCTGACTCGATTTGTGACGCACCACGCACAACACGGCTCCGTTGTCGAATTGGACAAATTCCCCCAAAAAATCTACAAGACGGGGCCAGGGTTCGAGGTACCTTGGCGCCGCCGCTGCCACCATTCAATTTCCCGAACAAAAAAGGGACGACCAAGACCAGGGCGGAAGAAAAAAAACACGGCGTAATTCATGACGGGCCCATTTTTTCTGGCGCCCCTTCACCTCCCCGCTCGCCCGTGCGCCCTTAAGGGCCCGAAAGACTGCAAGTGATGCGTGTTGCTTATCAGTCAAGATGAATTTGCTCCGGCCACACCGTCTGGACTAGAGCCACCCCAGTAGCCAGCTTTAGTTCTTCTGTGCATGAGCACTTCTTCTCGACCTGAGATCAAAGGCTGGGAAGAACGGACGTCCTTAAAAGGCGAATTCCCGCCCATTGGCGGATCCAGCAATGTACAGCATTGTCTTTTCTCAATTGAAACCTATGTATCAATTCTTGGAGGGGCCAGGTGCTCCTACAGGAATCGATTATTTAGCATGGCTTCAAGTGGAGGAAATCCAGTGTTGGCGAATTGATAGATCCGCCTCTGTTTCCATCACTTAATTTGGTTCATTATTTGGATGGATGACTGTTTTATTGTATCACTGTTGGAATTTTACAAATAAGTGGTAAAAATACTTGAATTAGTGGTTCTAGTGATTCGTCATTAAGAGATGATGTTGAACACTACTGTACTTTCGTTACTATAATCAAAGTTGTTTCTGAAAGTTGAAGTGCGCCAGGTATTCTAGCATGAGATTTGACCAAGAATTACTACAAAATAACTGTAAAAGTTCGCACATGCAGAGTACAAATAGTTCTATTGTCTTTTGATTTATAATATTTATTCACTGATAAAAATTGATGAGTGAAATTCGGTTCCGGAGTCTACAAAGGGCCAATGAACTGCGAGTGATATGAATGCAAAGTGAAATTAGCATTACAGAAGTGTATGATGTTCTGCAGAAAGTGTAGATTCTGGTCCGGAATAGTGTAAGTCACTCCGTAAGGAAAATCCATTTCGCTTCACATTCATATCACCCAGGGTTTTCGAGCAGTATATATAGCACTATATTGGGTGTCAAAAAAGGAACGCTATAAAAATACATAAATTAGTTTTTAGGAAATTTTAGTATTAATTAATAATTAGACCGTTTTGTCATAATGGCCTTTATGAGTGTATCACAAAGGTTTCGCCTCTGTTATCACCCGGTTGGTCATTCTTATTTGTCATTTACATCTTTATCATCTTCTTCTTTTTTTTCTTTTCTCTTTCCCTACTCCCCTCCTCTTCTTTCCCAAGCCCGGGGGGTAGACGGGGGAGAGGGGTGCCAAAGTTTCTGTCTGCAAGGGTAATGATCGGACGTAGTTTTGCTAAGAAGAACTGTACTGAAATGAATCTAATCAAAATGAATCACATACATCCGAGTTCTTTGCTTCATAGTTCTTTTTGATGAAGCTCATTTGAATGCAGTTCTTTTTCGCATTCTCGATCAAGACGAATTTCGTGATGTTGTTAATGTTTCTAAAGAAAGCGATCCACCCATATTTATCTATAAAGTTGTAAAAATAGCATACCAAGATGCATTTGTTATTGACATTCCTTTATTCTGAGTGTATTTCGAGCTCGATGAGTAACGCTCGATGGTTGCGCGTGTTGCATACACAAAAATTGAAGGCGCTTGGGATCTCTCACTGAGAAAATAAGTTGTTTTTTTTTTTACAATTTGCCTTCCATATGTTTGACTGAAAACGGCCTTCCAACTTGGGATAATTCAGTAATATCGAGAGTTGGCAACGGTTCAGCTCACTTACCAGTCATGTGAGCTCCATGATTGAAAGCACCCGTTGAGGGTATGTTTTGAATAAAATACGCAATTGCCGGCATTACTCCGTGACGGTGAGTGAGCTGGTGATGGAGAATTTTCAGGCGGTGGCCGGTAGCGCTTGACTGGCTCCAGGCTTTCAGAGTGACCCTTGACCCTAACTTTGAGGCGTAAACGCGGCTTATTCCGTCGGTGTGCTCGCGTAGGCATCTAGAACTTGTCCCGAGGAGCTGAAGCATTGATCCTTGAAAATCACTTGGCCGTCCCATACCCCGCGTTTTCAACACTTACGGCTCACTCACTTTGGAACATGCACAATCTTCACAATACCCCATGCCCGATAGCGCTAGGAATGGTTCCAATTTCCTCTGTCCGATCGGTGGCACGTACAAGGGATGCATCGGGCTTTCACTCAAAACCAAGTTATAGATATTAAAGCTCAGATGATTGCGTACAAATATTTCAGGACCGGGAACGCCCTACAATGTCAAACAAAAACACACTGGAAAAGAAGTCGCTTGGATCTAGAGTGGAGACTCTCAAAAACATTGACAAGAAAAAATACTCTTGGTTCAATCGGACTTTTTGCTTAAATCAAGAGGGAATCCGCTCAAATTAAGAGGCTTGGTTCTTGATTTTAGCTTAAATCTGATTGAATCAAGAGTATTTTTTCTTGTCAATGTTTTTAAGAGTTTGGACTCTATATACAAGCGACTTTTATCCAGTGCGGAGCTATAGCGGTTTTGGATTTGCAGTTAAAGCTATCTAAGATTCTCATCTGTCATGTTTGAGGTATACGAAATCATTAAAACATGAGACGTACAACCTTACGCCTTCTTTGGGAAAACTAACTAAACTGCTCGCAACTTACTCTTTAGAACAAGAGATAGTTCTCCGAGAAAAATCTCCCAACCCGACAATGGGTTACTACACTAGTTACAAAAGCGATGAGTATAGACATTAAATTAGAAAAAATAATGGGATCTGTTCAAGTACCAACACTGTTAGAAAAAAAAGTAAAACTAAGTAAACTCATATCATTCCTCATGAACTTAGGAGTTCAGTTAGGTAATGAAAGCGCATGTACCAACGAGGAAACAACCAGACCACTTATCTCGCTTGCGGTGTCTAAAAATCTCCGCTCCCATTTTATTTATTTGCAAAAGAACAAATCAATATTATTCCTTGAAGCTTACATGGATTTTTCCTCACTTTAAGAAGAAAAATCACGGTAGTTTTCAAGAATTGACGTTGAGCAGTTTTTGATTTAAAAATTAAAGTATGACAGGAAACGTCGCAAACCAAGACACGTGGTTTGGTAGTTTCACCGTCCGCATATATTGCAGAGAAGGCATTGAAATAAGATGAGACATAACACAGGTTGGTGCTTTTGATAAAAAATCTGTGTTTTTCCCCCGTCATTATTCGAGTGACTTCTTTCTTATATGGGAAAAATTTTACTTCCACACTGCAATTTTACACATACTATTACTACTATTACACGTCCTGCTACTCTGTGACCAGCACCCTTAGCCTATCACAAACCTGCTTTCAAATGGGTGATATTAATATTCTGTTAAATCAGAAACTCTGAGTACAATTTTCCCATCCAACTTGACAAAAATACGTTAACTGAAAATGTTTTTCTCATGCAGTACTACGTTTTTTTATTTAACGACCACGTGCAGACAAGATCAAACGCTTATCAGAGCATTTTATTTTTCCTATCCCTTTCCTTCAGGATTATCTTTGTTATCTCTTCTCCTCTAGTAGTCTGAAAATCCTTTCCTTAACTGTTTGCCTTCTTGCAAAATAAAGCTATGGGGCCGCAGGATTATGTATGCAGCGCAGGGACTTATATTGAACTGCCAATACAGCATGTTCATTTTAACCCTCTTGGAGTAGGCAACACATCAATGAATTACCTCAATTTGAATACTATGATTTTAGCACAAAAGTACATATATTCGATCCTTGGTGCTCGTACTTCTAAAAGTATTGGCCCTCAGATCGGTGAAAACCCTGAAAAAAATCCTGCATTCCGTGTAGCTGCCATGATTTTTGGTTCATCTCTTTCGTAAAAATCCCACCACTAGAGCCCTAATATCTGGAAAAAGACGCTTTTTGGATTCCCGACAACTTAATGTAATACATGAATCATTTTAAAATCAACATAATTCAGAAAAAGCAAGACTCTAATTCGCAAATATCACCTAAATTGAACAGTCAGCATCTGTAAAATGGTAATTAGCAACACAGGCCGCGCCAGAAATTATGGGGCTCATATTTCATTGCACTCATCTAATTTTATTAAAAATTCTCTCGCTACGTATAACAGTTATGAATGCAGGAAAGGTGTGTTGCCGTTCTTGGATAAAATATGCCTGATTTATATAGCTTGCGATGCGGAATGTGTAGTTTTCTACTGTGTAAATCAGTAATACTGCACGGAATTCATCTCTGAGGTCAATTTACGCACTCTTTTGAAGACATTGAGAAACTGACCAGTTTATGGAATTAGGAACTGACTTTAGAAACAAAGTATAACCGTTAGTTTCCCTGTGCTTATAAGTGTTTTCATGGATGAGCCAGAAATTTTGGTTCCTCATTGCAAAATAGAGTTCAGTTGAAGGCAACTGCCGCTTCTGAGAGGTCAGGTATTGACCATAATGAAAGAAAGAAGGGAGAGGGAGGTTTACAACTCACGTGTTCTCCAAGTGTTCAAGTGGAGCCGAAATGCATAAATAATAGTTTACATACCTGAAACAAAAAGAAATATGAACTTATTATTAGATTATTAGATATTTAATTCATCAAAGAAGCAGGAAAGACAACGATGTTGTTAGGACAGTTCTGAAAACACGGAAATGAGGAAAAGAACCGTCAATTTTTACCTGCGGTTCGCAAAGATACAGCCTCGGTTCATGTCGGTCAGAAGATTTCATTCCAACTTTCCGTTCAACTCTCCATCCACTTGGCGCCGCCAATTGAATGGAAAGTTGAACGAAAAGATGAATGTGACGTCAAATTCAAGTTTCCCTTTAATTGTTCACCAAATTGTCGTTTCCTCTCGTCAGCATCGCACTATCCAACTTTTCATTCGACAAGTTGCATCCAAGAGTTGGATGAACAGTTTGATGACCCTTTTTTTTCTCGCATTCGCAATTTTGGCGCTCACATGATTTGGAAAATAATTGGTTCAATTTTTCTTTTCCAAAAATTAAAAATGGAATTTCGCTGTTTTTGTTTGTTTGATGGCATACTGAGTTCATTGCAGAGCTTTTAAAAAAATTCATAAAATTTCATTTGATAAAGTTTCAGGGACCATGACAAAGCACGGGGTGAGCCATCGCGATGAGAAAACACATCGAAGACCCCAGGTCGCTCCCGGTCGTAAATTATATCGCCTCCGTTCGTTTTCCGATCCGACATCGATTCCTAAGCAAAACTCGTGTAAAGTCCCCATAAATTCGTTAATGGACCATTAACCCACATCCCGCCTCCGCCCCCGCCCCCACCCCATGCGCAATGCGTCCAACAAGTAAAAGCGGGCCGCGCTTTTTCGCATGATGAGCTCCGTAAAACGCAACCGCCCTTCCAAAACCGCGCATATACTGTACGCAAAGCATGCGCAGTTACACGGTTTAGTATCCGACCTTGCGAAGGTGGATCCGAACTGCCCAGCACTGTGCCAAATGCTAAGCTAACGACCTGCCCCCTCCCTTCAACCCCCTTGCGGCGGGAGGGGTGAGGGTGAGGGGGGTTCGGCGTCTTTTTTCCCGCGACCAACTCTGCGAAATTAGTGTAGTTAATGGAATGAAAATTACGCTCTATCACGGTCAGATTAGCGATGAGTAAGCCGTGGGATGCGATGGGTGGGGGTGGAATGAGGGGAAGGGGGCAGTAGGAGGGGTCTGCTCCACGGCAATAAAAGCTAAATGGATCCATGATTGCTGCACTGTTTGTATCGTTCAGCGGTCCGACCAGGATCGGACGGAAAAAAGTGTTCCGAAGGAGAGCGGAGTCTTAGCGAGTTTCCTATGCACACGGTATAATACACTATCTAAGGAGAAAAATAAACTATGCCACCATACTATGGGAAAACGTCGTATGAAGACTCATACATTGTTAAATGGACGTATTTGTGCTAAAAGGAACCATACACAAGTAGTGGAAAGATGGGGTGTGCTCGTGGAAGCTGGATAAGACACAATGTAAAAGTGGGTATAGCTCCTTTTGAGAAAATTGAATAGCGGGATTTTCAATTAAATCAAAAGGGACTGAGGGCTAACTCGTGAGCCATGGGCATGCGACAAGAGCCTTGTGAACAGGGCTCATGAGTTGAAGAGTCAAACCACCGACCTCCACGTCGTGCCCGGTCTCGCTCGATGCTGCTGACGTCACTGGCGCTTTTAAAGTCCCATTCACTTTTATGACCCTCAACTAACGAGAGCACCCCACCTTTCCACTTGCACATAGTTCCATTTAGCATAAATACGTACACATTTCCCGCATCGAATAAGAATTTCCGAGGAAACTCATGAATATTTCCTGTCCAGTTTTTCAGGAACGGCTGATTGAAAAACATCGATGAGGCCCGTTCTCGGGCCCACCCTGAATTTCCTCGATTCTAAGTTTTTGTGTTTACTGGAGGTCAACATTTTACGGAGTAAATCATGATTTCGTCATTTTTGGTCTATTTATGGACCTAATACTGGTCTAAACAGGCCTGGAGATCGAATTTGGCGAAAAATACAAGGTTTGCGCGTATGCAGTCGAATGCCGGAAAATTCCCATTTTCGGCAAATTCCGTAACATACAGACCCTCATTGAGCAAAAAACAGTAAAGTTGGAAATTCGGTAAGGATGGTCCGTAAACGGGTCTTATTGACTGATACCCCTCTTTTCCTCCCTCTTTAATCTTTAACTCTCTTTCTCTCTTTTAACTTTAAAGTTATCCAAAGGAAAATATTTTACAGCAGGAAATTTGCAACGTTTCAAAGTTTCACCTCAGATATCTCTATTTATTGATGAATAAATGCATGCTTTACAAAAGGAAATTTAAAAGGGATCCTTTTCGAATCATACAAAGAATCCATACAAAGTTTTCACGGCAAATACTTAACCGTTTTTGAGTAAATAAACAATCGTGAAGTGAGACGTTGCAACGTTGCGGTGGAATTCAGCGTCCTAGCCTCTTATCCCTTCAAAAGTCGATGTGCTGTCTCTGGTTAGTATGCCTTTCGCACAGTCAAATTAAAAAGGAACTCAAGTTGAATATTTGTTTCAATACGTAAGGCGCGGGTGAACAACTATTTCAACTCTGCGATGATGCTTCTTGCATACACTCAAAATTGAAGGCGCTTTGTAGTTGTTGTTCTCTTGCCTGACGCACTCATTTCCTCATGCAACTCCAACCGTTTAATCCCCTTGTTCTTCCTAGTAAAGTCATTTGCTCTTGGTTTTATTCAAATCATCTGTTCCCAACGCAGATTCTCTGAAGCACATAACTAAATTCCGAGTACCAACTTTAAAGACTTGATCGGCGAAAAACATATGATAGGTTTCGACCACTGACCAAATAAACGGCAATAATTCCCTTCACGCTGTATAAAGTTTTCAAGTTACGGCTGTTACGTTCTCTCCGAACAAAAGAACCGATTAAATCGTGAAGAATAGAACCCTACACATGAGAAGCAACCGGCAAAGCATGTGGAAGATATGAAAAACGAGCAAACTGTTCAATGTTTCCACCCAACTTTTTCCGCTCATTGTCGCACTATTTATTCCTTATCTGCTGCTCGCTTTTCGACGTTGCCAGAACGGTCGATATTTTTTCGTGCTCCCATTGATAATGTTGAATATTTCTCGTCGTTCGGCAAGCGAGGAGCTCTATGTGGTTCCGGTCCGGCGAAATTTACGGGTTAGAGTGCAATTTGGTCCGGTGCCAATCCTCGAAAAACTAATCATAAACGCTTGATGATGTAATCGTCTAAGTGGCCGCCCAGTAACTCAAAAGGGCGGTCTTCTTGAGTCCCTGATAAAAAAGGGCTCTATCTCGCTGACATTGTTCACGATAGATTAGAACCGAGCACGATTAGATAATAACGCGGGGGACGATGTACAACACGGGAAATTTGTGGTGGAAATTTAGGACATTATCTTCACTATATCGTACGAGGTCTCCAGTTCTTAAAATTTCATGATTGAAAATCTCACGATAAATTCATGAAATCTTATAATTTTTTTTTTTTTTTTACTCAGTACCGTTGACACCTGGGCGGTATTAAAGACAAGTTTATCATAAAAAGCTTAGGAAACCAAATGGAAATTCGATTATACAATTCGATGGCTAAAGTGCAAAACCGCGCATCTTCGTTTGCGACGTAGCAGACTTCCTGTCACACTTTATTTTTTTGTTGCAAATCTATTCAACGTAATTCCTTGAAAACTTGCTTGATTTTTCTTCCAAAATAGCGGAATAATCCATGCAAATTTCAAGCCATTAAGTTGGTTTTTCTCTCCTTGAAAAAGTAAACTAAGAGCGGAAATTTTGAAACGTCGCGATACAGAGACGCATTTTTGCGCTTCAGCCATCGAAATGATGTAATTCGTTTTTATCCATATAACTGAAGTTAATTGTAGATACTTGTGCTTTTTGAGGAATTGTTTCCAAGATGTAAATTTTTGTTTCAGTGTCTTTGTAAAATTTTAAAGAGAGCACAAACTGCGTGAAACTTTAGGTCGTACTTTGCCTAAAGGTTCATTTTTAACACAGCGTGATCGATTTGAAACACCGTGCGTGTTAGGGTTCATTACGACCTAATTATTTTCAGTGTACGACAGCCAGAAAATTTCGACGTGGGACTCTCAAAAGGAAAATTTCGTCGAGAAGCACTCAATATTCCGACACAAACGTGACAGTCACTATATCACCTCATCATAGCCACTAGATTAAGCTAAGCAAAGTATCACTTGGCGGACCACATAATGCGGTCCACACAACTAAATTCGATCCAATAAATTCGGGCGAGTCGGCATGACACTCGCCCCTCCTCCTCAACTGCCAAGCTGGGGAAAAACGTCGTATGAACATTCAAGAGTTGCCGAATTTCCTTCGATGAAATGTTCATTTTTGCAGAAGGGTGGTTTCACGATAACTGGAATAGTTTTGTCGCCGTAACAGACAACACCTTTTTCGGTCATATTTTCAGTGGAAATGATAATCACTCAAATTTTTTCGCATGGTTAAGTGTCACACAGGGTTAAGTGTCATGGCGCTTTCTAATGATTTATTACTCTACTTCTCAATTAATATTATGTAAATTCCGAAAACGTGCTGTCTGTCACGCGGTAAAAAGTCAGCGTAAGAGGAATCACATTTTCGCGGGCCATTTACATATTAAAATTAAAAAGTAGAGCGATAAATATTTGAAAAGCGTTATAACACGTAAACATGTGTAGATTAATGCAACAAAATTCAAGTGATTATCATTACTACCAAAAACATGACCGGAGAAGGACTTGTCTATAACGGCGACAAAACTATCCCAGTTATCGTGAAACCACTCAAAAGGTTATGTATCCTAGTGAATTTTCCTTGATATTTTCAGATGTTTTCGGCTATAGAGCGAACAAAATGGTCGAAATATATTGAGAAATATCGTATTGAATTATTTTTTTATGGAAGAAAACAAGGCAAGGTGTGAGGGACGATACGGCGTTATTTCTTAGCAGGGCTGTCTAGCTTTGTAATTATGAAATGGAGTAGACCTACCGCAAAATCGGGCCGTGAGTCTCTAGCGAAGCCCTCCGAGTGATTGAGTGGGTGTCCCCGTCCATTATCGCTTATTGCCGCTAAATTTTGATTGAGTTCGGTTCCTTCCTCCTCGCGGCCTCCCAAAGTCAACACGCCCTGTCCAAATCCCCGGGAACCCGAGAAGGAGCCACCGCCACGGCTGAGAGGGGGTTTTATTCCTTGCCGGAAAATAAGCAAATGTCCGTCCTCGAACGGCGCGGCGTCGCGAAAAACGCAGGGTTCACCCCCCCCCTCCTCCGGCTCCCCTTGTGACCCCTCGATCTTTGCAGCCCTCCCGACGCACGGTGGACCAAGTCAAAAGGAGAGGTCGGGTATAATCTGGAGACATTAAAAGCGTGTATTTTTCATACTCCGAGAACGAGAAAGACATTTCAGAAAATTGAAGGAAAAAATTTGCGACTCCCTCTCTCCTCGTATCGACTGGTCTCCGATTTCCGAGGTCTAAAACCTTGGTAATCCAGGATTACGCGAAAAGTCTAAGAAATCATATGAGGATTGTGCGAAAAAGGCATTGAGCGAATAGAAACTTTAAAATCTGATAAAAGAATGCGCGAATTTAAAATGAAGTCAATTTAAGGTAAAAGTTCGAAAAAACAGGATTTTATTTGAAAATTTACGCATTTTTATGTTAACGTTAGTTTAGGTTCGTTTATTGACAAATCATCGATGTTATACCGTCTGATGATAAATGAAGTGATATGATTGGATAATGGTCGCGGGTAGAAAGAATTTTCCTAACTTTTCCCGGAAAAAATATTTAATCGGGAGAAACAAGGCAACGTTGGAATGCTCATACGGCTACGAAACACAGGCCTTTTAAGCACTTTTATTCGATTTATTCTAACGTGAGTTCGAGTAATCGCACCAAACTCAGTGCGACTGGCGTTAAACGTATATTAGCGCCTACAAAACTGTATGTATACTTCACGCATTCCGCCAAACAGTGCGGTCGGTGTAAAGTCCATATTAGCGCCTACAAGACTGCATGAATACTTCTCGCATTGCACCAAACGCAGTGCAATCGGTAAACGCATAATGCGTGAAACGCATATGTATTAGCGCCTGCAAGACTGTAGGAATGCTGTAGGGTTGCGCGCCATCATTCTTGACATTCTGCTCAATCCAACGCTTCCTCGTTGAATATTGAATATCCGCGCAAACATGTCAGTTTTCAGTACCAGAAAAATTCGCGCAATCATACTCATCTCCACAAAAGTAAAAAAGGGGACATTCGCGCAATCCTGTCGCAGCCACCAACCACAAAATAAGCTAATCGTCTGCTGAAATTTTGCCCTCGGAGGCCCAATCCACGTATCTTTACCCATGAAATCCAAAACCGAATGTACTCTTTAAATAAATTCTTGCTATCCCACTGAACTACGTTAAGCACTATTCTGACCAGTTGGATTTCATTTTGCAATACGGAACTTACGCTCCGAGCTCATTTTGAAAACAACGTGTGTGCCATTTGGTTCCAGGGCATGATAGATGCTTTTGTGGATGAGTCTGAAACAATAGTTTCTCATCGCAAAATGTAGTCTCGTTCACTGTAAAAAATGCATAAGCCACCCATAAAGTTGGATTACATTTTGCTATACAAAATAACTACTCCTAGCCCATTTTAGGGAAAAGAAAGAGTTGATCCTTATTAAAAAACGTAGCCTAGCTACTGAGCACCCACGAACCAAAAATTATCAGTAATTTTGACTACCAAAGACACTGAATAGCGAGGGTGATATCAATCCCGATTATTCTTGCCATTTTTGCAAGAAATCACTAGCATTCTGAAAATGACAAGTCAAAAATTGGCAAATTGCATCTGAAAAATGGCAACGCTGCCTCTAACGAGAGTTGTGCAATTGAAATATCTCACTTAATACCCGCCGCCAAAACTTGTCATCGGGCGGCGCCTGAATGGTCGAATCGTTAACGCAATCGAACGACCTCATCGATGAATATCATTGCGAAGATAGGGATCTATCGATGGAGATCGATTTGGTAATCGATCGAATGGCCGGAAGCCAATGTATCGGGCGTCATTACTCAAAGTCGGACAGCTGCTGTTGCAGACAAGTCGGACGCTCCTTTCTTGGCTCCATGATCCGTCTTCCGCGGCTCCTCTCACAAAAGAACGTAACTGCATCGCGCCATGAGCCATTTTATCTGCATCATTGCGAACTGTCCAGAGCTCATGTGGGAGTGAAGTTACGTGTTTCTGTAGAAGGGACGAGGCTTTGTGCTGAAGTCAGAGCTGGGGCCCAAACTACGCAGCTAAGTTTCAAGTTCATGGTGCCGAAGTTTCACCCATCGCACAATGATTCGAGTCGATGGAATTGATGGAAAAGGTTTGACGAAAGAAGGAAACTTCAAAAATAAACAGATAACTTTGTTAGAACTAAACGTAGAGGTTTAAAAGTAGTTTCATTGATTTTTACATACAATTTCCTTTCAGAACCACCCTTTACAATGTAGAATATAACGAAATAAACATCAAAATTTACAGTTTGAGCTAGATCTTGTTCGTAGTTGTTCCTAAAGCAGCTCCTTTCTTCAATAATCCTCATATTGTTTACATTGTGATTATAGGGAATTCTTGACATAAGATCCTAGAAAGGATAGTTTTTGCAAACTTCCAGTAAAATTCGACTGTATAACTTTAGAAATGGATCCTTGAAAAGGATTGCGATGATTTGCCAATACATAAAATACAAAATATGAAAGAAAATATCTTCCGATTTTGGTAAATTTTAAAGTAGGTTCGAGCCAACCTTAAAATTTGCCAAAATTACATAATGTTTTCTTCCAAATTTTGCCCTGTTAGCAATGATAAACCATCGCAATCCCTTCCAAGGACCAATTTCTAAGTTTTACTGCTGGATTTTACTCGAGGTTTGCAAACATCGTCTTATTGAGGATCTGAATCTCCCTAAATGACAATTTAAACCATATGGGATCTCCTAAAGTAAGGGGTTATTTGAGGAAATTTTTTTAAAAAAAAATCTAAAACAGCAAAACTGTTTACTTCATTGCATTAAGTTTAGCGAACATTGTACTTTTGCACGATGTCTTTTGAATTAAATTCATTACATTATACAATTTCGGAAAAGTTTGTGCAAAAACCGATGAAACTACTTTCCAACTTCCATCTTCAGAAATAGAGCAATGTGGAGCATGGAGGAATGTGAGGCATGACTATGAATACAAATCTAGTTAAAAAAATGTCTTGTTCGATCTCCACGAAAGTCTGACCCATTGTGCGGGGATGCCGGAACGGATCGCCACGCAACGTCGGTTGCAAAGTTTCGTCTGACGTTGAGAGTTCATTGTCAAAGTTTGGGGCTCGGCGCTCGGACAAAAACTACGGTAACGCTATACCCGATTCAGTGGGGGGGGGGGGGGTGCATATGAAGCTGAAGCTCACGTAACGCCATCCAGCTTTGGACGCCAGCTCCTTTTCGCCGTGCTAAACTTTCAAAATTGGATGAATTTAAGTGGGCTACCGTCATAAAGGAGGTATAGACACCGAAGAAACTGCTTCTGATTGGCTGAAACATCTTAGGCTTCTTGACTATCTAGGGCCCAGGACCATATGGATTACATTTTGCAATGAGGAGCTACTATCTCTGGGTCTTCCATGAAAGCCCTTTCCTGCATAGGGAAACCAATGCCACATATGCTGTTTCTAAAATGAGCCAGAGAGAGTGGTTCCTTATTGAAAAATGTGGTCCATATTACAGCACTTGAACATATTGATGGTAAAACTTCCAAACCCCGTATCTCGGTTGACAGCATTGCAGACTTCCCCTCATACTTAATTCTTCAAACGGAAAACTACTTAATGCTGCTCTTTCAAAATGTCTGCAAAATTTAATCGCCGTGCGAAAAAAAATTTTTGTCAACCTTAAAGAATGAATTCGATTTGTTTTCACGCAGGAAGGAAAAATTAATGAGAGGACGGATTTTAAAACTTTGCAAACGAGATACGTAGTTTGGAGGATGCGAATACGAGATTACTTTCGGGGGTTAACATTCACATTTACCAAAGGGTGACTACTGATCAAAGAGTCAAGCAATTAGGAACTACAATTTCTAGCTAAACTCAGAAACAACGTATGTACCTTAAGTTTTCCTACGTGCATGAGTGTTTTTACGGAGGAGCCAGAAATAGTTGTTCCTGATTGCAACATGACGTTCACTTGAAAGAGGAATCCTGGCCAAATTTGAACGAACTCGCCTTGCAAAAGTGCTCTTTCCGACATTCCTTAGTCTTCATTAAGCAAATGTTATTTGAGTTTAGCTCAACAAGTTGCTCACCAATAATCACATGACGGAAAGTAGCGTTGACCGCCGACTTTATCTCACTCGATTGCATTGCTCGGATTATCAGCGCAGGGTCTTTGTATTATATAGTTTCTTGTTTCCATTTTACGTCTTCGTCGCAAGAAATATAATTTTTTCTGTTGCATTATTTTACTCCTGACCAAGCTCTGTTTTTCCAGGTCATGGCACCCTGGATTTCACTGACCCATGCAATAGACCTCATTTAATGTCTTTACATTACGTACGCTCTCAGGTTAGATGTCCACGAACCCTGCTCTGATAATCTGCCGTTCGGAGGAAAAACGCCGTATGAACGTTCGAAAGTTGCCAAATTTCATCCGGAAAAATTTCCATTTTTAGATAGAATTATTTATACATTTCCTTCAAACTTTCCAGATGATGTAGGCCTGAATGTCTGTAAAATGAGTCACTAAGCCTTGTGTGTTTTACTCAATATTTTCAAAGTACCACGGCAGTAGAAAGACCTTTGACGGAAGTCGTAGAAACCCGTCTTCGCCTCTGAATGGTGCCTGATGGCATCATTCGGATTGGCGTTTTGTTTTGCGAGGAAATTATGCTTTGGGAACTGCCTATTTCTCGATTTCAGTTACTTTGTCCCGTTTTTCATATGAATATCGTGTTCTTGCACGTCTATCACCTTCAGAAACATGCATTCGTAAGTCTTAATTGGACCAAATTTCGCAATAAGGAACCACTATTTCTGGTTCATTTAAGAAACAGCATCTATGTCATTGGTTTTCCTATGCAGAGAGGTGCTTTTATGGAAGAGCCAAAGATAATGATTCCTTATTGCAAAATGTAATCCAATTCGTTCATGTCTTAGTGATCCAATGAAGCAAGGTACTCGTAGATCCCCTCGAAAATTTGTTTCTTATCACGGGAAATTTGGCAACGTTTAAAGGCTCATAAGACGTTCTACTTGAGCGTGGCGGTAATGTGCTCTCCGTCGAGAAGAAATCCGGTAATACCAGGGAGGATCCTCAACAAGAGAAATTAACTCGCAGGGAGAGCCTTTGGTTGGGGCGAGCATAACCCCTTGTGACGTCAGCGGGGCAAAGATTGGACCCAGTGCTAATGGCGACAAGCCGGAACTCCGGCGGAAAAACAAACCGCGCAAGGAGTTAATAATGCTCGGGACGCCTGCAATGCGCACTTGAGCTAACCGAATTAGGTCTCACCTTTTGCCCCTTAACTCGGATACAAGGAGCTACAATTAACTGGCGGCCCCTCCTCTCGTGTCTTGACAGGAGAGCGCGCGTCCGTCCCTTTTCTTCCCGGACTTCGTGACGCCACGCGGTTCTTCTCTTAATCCGAAAAGTGAAATTCTTTCTCTTTAGTACTTCCCCGCCTCTGTGCTCTGAGCGCTCAGCGGTTGTGAGATCGCCTTGCAAAATGTAACTCGATCTTCTTCTAGTGCAAACATCCACGTGAACTAAGAAAATAACGTTGAAATCCCGCCTACACTTAACCGTGGGGATTCACGGTCTTGTTTCTGATAAATATCCAAACTCAAACTCGATAGATGAATTCGAGAAGTGAATTTGATTCAAGCTAATTTTGAGAACTGATTGAAGTTATTAACCTTTTTAATTTTGTTTATAATGTTTGATCCATTGATTTTAATTTTATTTTTCATTCAGTGTCTTATTTTTTCGAGAATTTGTCTTGTATTTATCATTAATTCTTATTTTTATAGATTTATATTGTTTATGCTATGTTCAGGGTTGTCATCATAGTCGTTCCTTCGCAACTGCCGTGCTAGGGAAGAACGCCGTATGAACCTTCAGATGTTGCCAAATTTCTTTTGATAAAACAAGAATTTCCTGTTAAGCAGATGAATGTTTTTATTCTATTATTTTACATAATTTTGTGCGCAATTTCATCTAAAGTTCCTGAAAATTTCAAAGACAAACATTCATAATTTTCTTCAAAAATATATATTTTATCGTAGGAAATTTGGCAACTCTAGAATGTTCATACAGCTTTCTTCCTTAGCACGGCAGGAAAGCTCCTGTCCTAGGATCTCAATATGGAAATAGTCGCTCTATTTAAAAGGAAGGAATACGCTAGGAATATGATAAAGGAAGCGCAATGATGACGGCGCAGAGATGCAACTATTCGTGCTTGATGGATGTCCGTGTTGCGTCTGCAAAATTGAAGGCGCGAAGCGTGAGCTTGGAATGCTCCGCTCATACTGCCAATGAGTTGTAGCTCTGATTCGGAGGAAAAGTTGATAAATTAGATTTATTGACGTGCATTCTATCTTCGGTTGTCTTGACACTCGATATTTTTCTTTGTTCTTTCAATTTGATGTCTGATTCTCTTTTTAAGACGTATTTTTAGACCTACATATGTGGAGCTCGTATACCTACCGCTCACATACAACCTACAGTGCATGTGTATTCAGACAAACTTGGATCTATTTGACGTAGCATGGACATCTAGGGGTTAGGTAAAAATTAATCAACTAGCAATCCCTACAAATTAAACACTTATTTCTTTACCAAATTTAATTTGTTTTAGTACTGCGAAGCGGGAAAAAAAAAATCTGTGAATCATACAAACTGAAATTCTAACACTGTGAACGTTCATTTTGAGAATAAAGGAAGGAAATTTGCCGACCTTTTTTAATGAGGGTCCACTCCTACTCTTCATCTTCCCGGAATTAGTTACTTCCCTTACGCCGAACGCAGCTCAGAAGGTCTAAACACTTCAATTTTTAGAAAATAGGGTGTTATAACGCATGCATTTTTTACTGTAGAAACTGTATCGTGACTGGTGAGACTGACAACTCTGGAAAAGACTCTTATTAGCTGAGAAGTAACATGCTTCAGGGATCAGGGCTTGATCTCATGAGTTGCAGCTAGCGTCTTAGAGCAAAGCCCTAAGTAATGAGATTTTTAGTCGGGGTGAATGTGGGTGTAGCAAAACTTAACGCGGTAAATTGCTAAATGTTATTTGCGTCTATTATGTTGGATTTAAAAGGCAAGTATATGTATTTTAAGAATTTTCATTTCGTGTTTGGGAAACTGATTTCGTCTCTGGTTAGAATTTCTTCGAGGTCCTCTTAATGTTACCTTACGTTTTTCATGGCTTTCAACTTATATCCACGGAGAGTAATGCCAAGTAATTGGGAGGGGCAGACATTTCATGTTTCCTTTTTTTACCTCGGCAGCACTGGGCTTTTTTCTTTGAAATATACGCCAAACCATTGATAAATAGGAAGGCAGCCTGTTTGAACCAGAAACCGCTTATTTATAATATATTTAAACGGAGTGAACAGATAGATGCCAGCTCGTGAGGGTTGCTTTTGAATTTAGTTTCGATGTTCCTAATATTCTACGTCAACACTCGCAATATCTGTGGTACGGCTGGAATTTTTCTTTGATTTTTTTCATTATTCCACGGCCATTTTGGAAAAATTCAAGCTAGAGTACTAATTCCGTTCATCCTAAAAAATGAGGTAATGAGGTAGAAATGTTGAGAAGTAGCAACTAAGGTATTATATTTTGAATGTCGTCTTCTGTTTTGACGGCTGAAGTTGAAAAATGCATGGTAACTCTTTTATAAAACGTATACAAAATGAAATAGTTTTTAATTTTTCGAGGAAACCAACGAATAAACTCCCAAATAAATTTCTGTGAATATTTTTGGTTAAAGTAAGGACATTTCGTTTCTAAGTGTTTTTGATTAGTTTGTTTTATTTTGAAAAAAAAGATAACCTTACCAGTTTAAGTAAATAAACCTTCACAGTTACAGATAGGATTTTTTGATTTCTGTGATCTCAATAAAGATCTCTGACTATGTTTCATTTCCTCAAAAGAAAACTAACCAACTCCTCAAATGTTTGTGTGAATATATTTGGAATGAAGAAAACGTTTCAACGATTCAAAACGACTTTCCGTCCTAACTCGTTAAATGTTTGTGTGACTATATTTGAAATGAAGAAAATGTTTAAACAATTTAAAAAGACTTTTCGTTTGTTTTGTTTAAAAAAATTAAACTCCGGTCAAGATTAGAAACTCCACCATCGGAGAGACATGTAACGTTTGCCGACTTCGGCCATCCCAATCCTATTTTTTCAAATCCGCTCCGCGATATCTGTTTCAATGGAGCTGCGTCGTACCTGAAACCGTCCATACCGTGCGAAAACAACGTACCTCCATAGAAGTTCCAACTTCAATTGCGCGGTTCTTACCTGACAGGGTAGATCATACGGAGGCGAGGGGTATTTTTCCACTACCTCAATGGTACGTGTCCGGACTACCGAGGACTTTGCGGGAGCCCCAGAAATAAGTGGCCTTTCAGGAGGAGCAAATAAGTAATGTATGTACATGGCACGTGCCGCCTAGTAGACATTCCGTGATCAATATATGAATTCCAATATTACGTGACAAATTCAGGCTCTATCATGGCGAAATCTCCGATCTTCCGCGAGCACGTCTCGGGGAAAATTTAGGCTTTTATAAAACTCTGGCGGGCCCGGTCGTATATTTCAAAACACCCAAGAAGGAATCCTTTAAAATCATTGTATCATAGGTCAAGGTGCGAAATCGCGTATCCACATTACGCTGTTTTGAAATTCCACACCTTGTTAGTTTTATCGAAAAAAAAACAAGTCAAGTGTATGACTTGAAATTCACTTTCTATATTCTGCTGAAAGAGAAAAATCAAGGACTTTTTGAAAGTGCTAAACCACGTGTATCCATTAGTGTGTTTCAAAATTTCCGTTTCAATTCATTTTTTTCGAGGAAAAACAAGCCAACGACTTTATGGCGGTTAAAATAATTGATACAGGATATTCTGCTCATGGAGAAGGAAACTCAAGTAAATTTTAAAGAAAGTACTTCTCGTTGAATAGTTTTTTACAGAAAAAATGGATCGCATTTAGCAAAAAGGAACCAGCGCAATTACAGTGCTGTAAAAATACTTCTTCCTAATAATCATCTAAAAAATCTTCGAGAATAGCAAATGGTTTTGGCTTCCCATCAATAAATACTTAATTTGAAAGGTAAATAATTGTGCGAATTTTAATACTGTACACATATTAAGTATTTTTCGAGGAAATGAGAAGTTGCACGATTTCGAAAACACTGTAATCAAGCTGGTTCCTTTTTGCTAAATTTGATCAAAATAAAGTATGATAGAAAGTCTGATACGTCGCACACGGAGATGCGTGGTCTCATAAATTTTTTATAAATACAGGAGAGAGATTAGTAACAGTTTGCGCACAGCAACACGCAACTGCACAACGACACGTGCGATTTTGAGGAACGGAGACTGAAGCGCCTTCAATTTTTGTTTATGCAATACGGACATCCCTCGAGCACGAATAGTCGCATTAAGGCGTTATGATCATGTTCACACTTTATTCGGCAAGGCATGAGTAACTGAACATGATTTTCTCCATTTTTGCCCGGAACTAAAAACACCGCATCGATTAAAAAGAGACTAAGTCCCTTTGGAGGAGATAATGAGTAAGGAGTCGTAGTTTAAAGCTTTGCTAACCGTACGTTTTCTTCTGTCAAAATTTCTTCGTCGAAAAAATATTGTGAGGGTCGAAACAGATGTGAAATTGTATCTTTAGCATGACGATTGTATTGCATTAGCGATGCGTCAAACCATTTCGAACCGCTGATTATTGAAATTGATGGAAAAAGTGATTGACAAAGAAAAGAAAGGGAGAGTGGAACGATCCTATTGGTGGAAGCGAATGGTTACAATGGACAAGGGAGGTGAGTTAGAGACTTTTACAAACAGAAAATCACGAGACACCCTATGGTTAGTCTATTATTTTCTCTCTAAGTCTTCAAAAGTCATTCAGTTTAACCAAAAGGATCGTTCCATTTTCCGTTTATCTTCTTTTCCTAAAGCTTTTTCTATCAATTACAAAATCAGCCTGCTATTTAGCTCGGTTCAAGTCTACTCGGTCGGTAGTGTCTTTTTGTGTGACAAACCCACTGCGACTGTCAGAGTCGGATCTTTTATCCTGGAGGCAGTGAAGAAGAAAAAATCGGGAACGTAAATCATTTGATTTATGAAGACTTCGTTACCTGTGGTTACGAAGGTTGACATAATCGTCTCAGCTAACAAAAAAGCTCAACAGTGACAGAAAATCAATTTTCATCGAGTTTTGGGATCCGTAAGTCTAAATCTTGCCTCGATCGTAAATCCCTGAAAATTTGAAAAGCCTGAAGCATGGATGTGCCTGAACCCCTCGATGTCTACGGACAATAAACATAGTTAAAGTTGGCTGAGGGTGCTAAACACAGATCCGAAAAACTAGCAAAAAAAAGAAAAGTCGACATCTTCAAATTTTCTGCCATTTCACATCAAGATCTGCAGCTGTTTGCAACATCCAAAGGCTAATCATCTTTAAAACGTGAAGTTTTAAATTTTAAACTAAGAACGGAGTGTCTGGATATTCGTTTTATATCAACTGCAAACAATCGTAAATTTGACACATGTGCGTCCCGAAATCCGACGAAAATCGATTTATTTACCGTTGAGCGCAATCTTTGTCAGAGCCTACTTTGTTTACTTAACAACGCATCCCAAGTAACCTGATTCTCGAATCACTTCAGAAGGAAGAGTGTAACGAAGCGCATATTGACGTTGAAACGAAAAAAACTCGTATTCTATAGGCTGAGTTGAAAAATATGCACTCCCGATCTGTTTTTGAAAGCAGAGGAAACCAACTTCACTGCTTGAAATTTTCACACAGCACACATCACCCAGAGGAGAAAAATCATGAAAATTATCAAGGAATGGCATTTGGTACTTTGTCATTTCAAAAACGAATTACGACAAGACTGCCTTACTAAGGAAGAACGCCGTATAAACATTCGAGAGTTGTCATATTTCCTTCAATAAAATGTTTATTTTTAAGGAAATTTATGAGTATTTTTCCTCGACATCCTCGGAGTTTTAGGTGAAATTGCGTCCAAAATTATCTGACAAATCCAAAGAAAAATATTCATAATTTTACCAAGAAATTCGTGTTTTATCGAAGAAAAGTTGGCATCGCGTGAAGGTTTATACGGCGTTTTACCTATGCACGGCAGAGAAAGTCTGTAGCGTCGAGTAGAGTACGTTTATAGGGAGAGTATGGACAACTCGATTCATGTATCGTAGCTCTAATTAGGGCCCAAAAGGACGACAACGTAAAAAACGGAAATCACTCGAAAAGTGCTGCTGCCAACATATGCACTTGGAATATTAAGCAATGTGGCCAACACGAATTGTACACAAGCGTTTTTAAGGATTAAGACTTTGAGATTGAGAAAATGCACGCGGAATCAAAGTTCTACACGTGCTTTTATAATTTTTGATCAGTATGTAAAAAGTTAAAATGTGAATTAGTACCACTGGATACTTCGAGTTCATATGTTGGCTGCCCTTTTGGGCCCCAAGAGCTACTCGACCTGATCAAACCTATAACCATCAAATTTTCTAGTTGTCCCTACTCTCCCTGTAAGGGTACTCTAGCTTGGAGAAGCGACTTAAGCGTTTGTGGAGTTTTGCGTGGATATTTGGCAAGCGGGGCGGGGGCGCGGTGGCGGTAATAAAAGCAGGGATCCGGGACGGTGGCGCGTCTTAGCCGGAAGATGTCGTTTAAAAGTGTTTGATTATCGCTGAAGCCCGGCGCGGCGCCCGGGGCTGTTGAGGCATAAAATTAAGCTACTCAACGAGCAGCGTTCCCCGAGTCGCCCCGCTAAGCCCAAACCACGTATCGCCCCCTTGCGTCCAGCTCCACATGCGCGGTTTCCTCTCCGCGGGGCAGCAAGTGCGTCTAATGAGATTTGCCACGGCGACGCGCGCGCCCCCAGCGGCGGGCGGCCGAGTCATAATCAAAAGAATCACATCGCCATCGGAAGAGAAACACGAGCGGCGTCATGTTTACCCTCGCGAGTGCAACTTTCCGCCACTTCAAGAACGACGTAAGCGCCTCCTCAAGCGCATTGCGTTTACGTGTTTCTTCGGGAAACCACTCGGTGCGCTTTCCCGCCTCCAGTCGGCATTTGAAGAACAGCATAAGTGCGTGAAGGGTGGAGGAATGCTTGCGTGCTTCTTCGATTGCTCGTGCGTTCGTGCTTCGACGCGGAACTTACGATTCCGTAATCACTCGTTGATTCGACGCTGAGACGTCAGAACGAGAAGCTGAGACGTCAAAACGAGAGGAAAGTGTGAGAAACTAAGCAATTACGCATTGGGAAAGTCTTTTAAAATTGGACCGAGAGTACATAATAGAAATCAGCGTTTCCCGGACGCAGGATCATAAGTTGTAACTACGTTCCAAGATTGCCGAATTGACTCATTGTCAAATAATTCAATTTTTTAACAAGAATGTACCTGTAAAAATTTGATAAAAAATTGTCTGATTTTTGCATGAGATCAGAATGGAATTAGTCTAAGTGCAGGTGGAAACGCCCCAAATTTTCCAGCTAAAAATGAGATTTGCGAGGGGAAATTCGACAAAATTGAAAAGTAGTTACGATCTTTTATGAGAGACGCAGAAAGACACTCGGTAAGGCTGGTATCCACTCGGGTGCAAAACTGGTTTCCCCCATGTACTACTGCCTTGCCAAAGTAAAATGATGTGGCATCTGTACGTTAGCAAAGTCCAGACGATAAAAAACACTTTTTGGACACATTTTTTTTTTCTTGAAAGAGACTCTGGGAGTCGCGCTGATGATGCTCACCGGGCGAGACCAAAACGTGTCCGGAATTTAATTAATTTAACGTGCAACTGAGTCTTTTCTTTAAAATTATGTTGATCATTTTCGTGTGCGGCCTCCAAGGCGAGAAAGTTTTACGATTTTTCGTTTTGTTTACGTAAACTTTTTGGAAAACTTATGAAACCAATTCTAAGAGTGTCATGTACGATTTAGTCCAAAGTATTTGAAAATATCAAAAGCGATTAAGAGAAATATGCATAGGTTTCCTTTCAAATAAATGTTTTACGAGGAAAAAGGTAGTGGCATTTGAATGCCCAGACGGCGTTCTTCTTTTACAATGGAGAAACCAAAAAAATTATGAAAAAACAGAATATGGACCTGGGTTGAAATGAACGTGACCGGGAATATGCACATGCACTCAAGTTCAGCAGCTTAAACACGAACGAACGGGTGGCGAAGTAATGCATGCGCTCGTTACAGCCAGTCACGTGTCCTATTGCCGTGCTAAGGAAAAACACCCTCTGAGAGCCCAAACGCTGCCAAATTTCCCTCAAAAGAAAAAGTAGATTTTAGAAAAAATTTGTGAGTAATTTCTTTCAAACCTTACATTTACATCAAAGGAAAATGTGAAGAATATTCTTTAGAAATTCTATAAAAAAATGTCCACAGAATTTTCAAAAATATTTAACAACTAAGCGACGGAAATTCGGCAACGCAGCGATGTCCATACGATGTTTTTCCTTATCGCGCGGCGCGCCGCACCACGCGACGGCTCAGCGATTAATCCTCAGTGGATCAGTTTTATTGAAAGCGGTTTAAACGTATCGTTGCGGGCTAAACCACCGGAGGTTTACTCTACGCGAAATAGCATTCCTCTCATTTCATAAATCCAGGAAATACCCGCTCCACGCAAAGGTTTAATCGCTCGCCGCGAGTCACAAAGGATGCCTTTGAACGTCTGAAAAATTTAACTCATATCGGCACTCATTGCGAGTTTTTCAATAGCGTTTTCAACTATCCCATTTGAGGTGAGTTTATGACCAAGCTGATGCAAATTTTAGGAAAATTTGTGAGAAAAGGCAGCTGAGAATGATGAATATAACTTTATTTTATACGGAGCACGAAAGTTTTTGGTTTAGGGCGCCAAAAAGCTTTTCTTGTCCATACAGTGAGGAAAAGTTCGGTTTTAAGAACTGAACGTTCGAGGTTTCATATCAAAACAAGTGTGCGGTAGGTCAAACAGAGCTAATATGCTAATATAAACTGATGTACACGGAGAAAAAAACTTCGTGCGTGGGACCCGAAGTTTTGGTCATATGGATCTCTGAAGTTTTCGGATCGAGCATCTGAACTTTAGGTCCAGCTGCTGCGGTTTGGATCACAGATCTGAAACTTCAGTTCTTACATCTGAAGTACTTCGGTTTTCACATCTGAACAACTTCGGTTCTCCCATCCAAAAAACTTCGGTTCTCACATCTGAAGTACTTCAAATGTAAGAACTGGAGTTTCAGATGTGTGATCCAAACCTCAACAGCTAGACCTAAAGTGTTCATATGCTCAATCCGAAAACTTCAGAGATCCATATGACCTAAACTTCGGGTCCCAGATACTTTCGAGGGGAGCTTTTACCGCACAAGAAATAATTGAGAAAGTTAAAAATGTTAAAATGGGCAACTCAATTTGCGATCTAGCATTGATGATGGGCCGATGCCCGAAACGCGTATGCAAAAAAGAATATTAAACCGTGCAAGTGAGTAACCCATTTTCACATTTTTAACTTTCTTAAATATTAGAGCCAAACAGAGCGGAGCGGCACGCGCATCGGCGCCTACAAACCTAACAGGGATACTTCACGCATTTCGCAATGCGTGAAGTATCCCTGTTAGGTTTGTAGGCGCCGATGGCGCAATGCGTGAAGTATCCCTGTTAGGTTTGTAGGCGCCAATGCGCATGCCGCTCCGCTCTGTTTGGCTCTAATATTTAAGAAAGTTAAAAATGTTAAAATGGGTAACTCACTTGCACGTTTAATATTCTTTTTTGCAGACGCGTTTCGGGCATTGGCCCATCATCAATGCTAGATCAATGCTAGATGGTGATGTAAGAGGTTCGGTTATCTATATGAATCCAACGTTTGAAATCGGTTTGGCAAATCGAATAACAAGATTCATATGGGAAATTGAACTTCCAGCTCATATAAGTAAACATTGGTGTGCTAAAACTATCCTATTCCCCGACTGAGACTCTGGTTATTTTAACTGAAATTTGGTTTATACCGGCAAGAACTATTGTGACTTGAACCGGAATAATTGGGGTTCCTTTTGAATTAAAACTTGGCCCTCGTAGTCGAAGCCATTTCCTCCGTGCAAAGCACTTTTACAGAAAGCGATTTTTGCTAACTCGCAGGGTGAAAATGAAATTGGTTACAGTGAATAAGTTCATTTCACAAGGAATACAAAACAAAATTTGTGGTTCAGCGTGCTGGTTATTGAAATCTATATAGACAAAGCAATAGACAAAGTAGACAAACTGAAAACTCCATTCTTCAAGTGACGAGCCTAGATAGGTTTTTCCACCTCTTCATCCCCAAAATTCGCGCTCGGAGGGGCACGCTCTCACCTCAAACTCGGTCACAGAAGGGCGCTGGATTACGAACCCCATTTCCCCCCNNNNTCGACCGCGGCTCGGAGAAGGGACAAGACAATTTAGTGAGCGTTTAAGGGCGGCTCATTCATCGAACCCGATACGTATGTTACAAGCGCGGCACGGCGGCAGCCGTTTTGCCTACCCCATCTTGACCAGACTCCAAAACACGGTTGCCACATCGAGTTGCTAAAACACCTTTAACTTACGTTACACTATTCATACTGTAATTCTAAATTTTTCCGCGGATTCGTGGCGCCGACGCCCGACAATTCACTCTCCCCGCACGCATAGTAGATCCTATTACAATGATGTATGAACTCAATTCTCGAAGCC
The DNA here is from genome assembly GCF_001854935.1 of Bemisia tabaci. Classification (NCBI taxonomy): domain Eukaryota; kingdom Metazoa; phylum Arthropoda; class Insecta; order Hemiptera; family Aleyrodidae; genus Bemisia; species Bemisia tabaci. The sequence goes on from NW_017559788.1 coordinate 366,015, forward strand.
GCGATTGTAACGCCGACCCCTCCCCCCCCCACCCTCGTGCCTAGTGGCCACTTTTTCCATCTCATTTTCCTTATTTTCCCGGGGCCCGTTCGTTCGGATAAAAAAGCCGGCCGCGCTTTTTTTCTCTTTTTTTTGAGTTATGCGTCCGTTTGTAACCTGTTATCCCGGGCTCTCCCGGACGCCGCGCCGTATCTTCATTTTCTTCCGATTTTGTCTTCATTTTTCCTCATTTTCTCGGACAATTTTTTCGGGGGTGCGGGAAGGAAATTCGAGTTTGATTTACGATTAGGATGCCAAAGGAATGACTTAGCGAACGATCCTGCGGGAATCGGGAAAAGTCGCGGCATTTTGCGTCGGGCTTGTGATCGATTCGTTCTTAGTGACTTTAAAAGTCACCGAAAAAAAAATGAAGTTGATTTAACATTCCGGATGTAAAAAAAAGTGCGAGAACTCACAAAATGCTAAATTACTCGCTACGGCAGTTAGTGTTACATCTTGACATTGCTAAAGTAACTGCTCTAACAGTTAATTCAACATTTTGTAAGTTCTCGCACGCTTTTTTTTACATCCAGAATGTTAAATTAACTTCACTTTTTTCAGTGTATTCTTGATTACATTGATCACAAATCTCCGAAAATATTTGGACTTTGGACAGTATAGTTTATTTTAGCGGGTAAATCTATTGCAGATATGACAAGAGCCAGTGACAAGAGTAAAATCACACTGTGCAACATTGTAAGACGTGAAACCATTTGCGTTTAAACAAGCAAAAAAGAAAGAAAGATTGTTGTGATAAAACAATTTGGTTTTTTACTGTAATTTACAGGTCCCTGCAGCGGAGAAAGATTTTATGCGAGGCTTGTCCGAGTTTCAATGTTCTGATAGGTTTGTTTGAGGGTTTTTTTTTTTTTTTTACAAATGTCCCTATTCAAAGTGTTTCGTCTGGTTTTTGGTACGCTTAATCGTACAAAAGCAATTTGCTACGGTTTTTTCCACACATTTCATACAAAAAGAATCTGTCTCTTAATTTCCTTCGTTTTAGCGTACCTGAAAGTTACTTCATACCTTTGGATACATTCTTAATTAAGAAAAGCAAAATGCGACAGTCCTTTTAAGCAATAAAATGCATAAGAAGACTCACGAAATACCTTGCAAACATCAAAAGAACCAAGAAACCGAGACCTTTTTCTCAAATTTTAATGCTTAGGTACAACAAGATCAGCAGCAAGAGAGGGTTGTCCTTCATCGGAAGAAGTATAATATCGATAGTCTCCACCACGATAGCGTTAAACGTCTGTACAGGCAAAGGCTGGATGAAAAGTTGGTGGAGAGATCTTTTAGCAGCACTGAGGAGCATTATCAATTCATTAAGGATTGTATTCACTCTGCGGCCAGTGAGGCCTTAGGAGTTTGTGAAGAAGATAACTCGAGGCGTAAGCCATACTGGTGGGACGCGGATGTGGAACGAGAGATCCAAGATAAGCGAAACAAGTACCATTCTTTTCTGTCCTCTAAGAGGGATGAAGACAAGGTTGTTTACAAGCAGGCTCAGGCTCGGGTGAGGAGTCTAATCACAAGGAAGAAAAACGAGGCTTGGGAGCAGAATTGCTCCAAAATTAACACCTACCTCGGGGGCAGAAAGAGTGCAGAAAGTTGGAAATTATTAAAAGGCCTACGAAGGGATATGAAGCGTGATATTTTATCTCCGATATCGATCCGCCAGTTGGAGGAACATTTTAAACAATTATTGACCGAAAGGCGACCAGAGTTTCAGGGAGGCACGCAGATAAACACCGATGAGGCATCCACTGTATCAGTCCAGCTCTTTGATGTGGTTAAAGCCATCAGGGAGTTGAAGAATGTGAAAGCTTATGGACCCGGAGATATTCCCTCAGAATTAATTAAATGTGGGTCCAACAGGCTGTTCCATTGCTTAAGGGACTTAATGGATAAATGTGCGCAGGGTGATGAAGTCCCGAAGGAGTGGAAAGAATGTTGGATTACAGCTACCCACAAAAAAGGGAAAAAGGACGATCTCGATAATTATCGTGGATTGTCGGTGACCGGGACGATCAGCAAAATTTATGGTAAGATATTGAACGCTAAAATCGAAGAAGAATTGATTCATCATGAGGCAGAAGAGCAAGCGGGTTTCAGGGCTGGCGGATCAACCGTCGACCATCTATTTTGCATCACCCAGGTTATTGAGAAGAAGATGGCGGTTGGTCAAGAATTGCATTTGGTGTTCGTGGATTTGCGAAAAGCCTATGATAGCGTGCCTTTAGTGAAACTCTGGGAGGCCTTGGAAAAATCTGATTTTACTCGTGGACTAATTAATGCAATTAAGCTTTTTTATCAAGGGACTTTCGCAAGAATTAAATGTAAAGGGGGCTTGTCGGGGGGTTTTTATGTAACAAAGGGACTAAAGCATGGGTGTTGCCTCTCCCCCACCTTGTTTAAAATATACTTAGAACATGTACTGCGTGAATGGAAGAAAAAATGTTCCGGAATGGGTGTCCCTCTAAATAATGAAGAAACTCTTTACACGTTATGCTTTGCTGATGACCAAGTACTTATCGCCCAAGATCAAGATGATGCTGAGTACATGACTCGAAAGTTGGTGACTGAGTATCGGAAATGGGGCCTCGAGGTGAATGTCAGCAAAACCGAGAAGTTGACCGTTGGCGGGAATAAGCAAAGTATAGAATTAGAGGATGGGCGGCAAATTGGAAGCTGCGATATTTACAAATATTTAGGAGTGTTTTTAACCCAGGATGGAAGATTGGACCAGGCCATCAAGAAGAGGAATATGCTGGGTAGGAGGGCAATCGCTATGTTAAATGGAGTCCTTTGGGACCAAAGGATCTCCAAAGAGAACAAAAGGA
>NW_017559788.1:369129-414232 GCF_001854935.1 Bemisia tabaci
AAGAGGAATATGCTGGGTAGGAGGGCAATCGCTATATTAAATGGAGTCCTTTGGGACCAAAGGATCTCCAAAGAGAACAAAAGGAGGATTTACAACGCGATTGTCAAGAGCATAGTAACCTACGGGTGTGAAGTATGGCCGATGAAACAGCGGACCCGGGAGGTTTTAGAGGCAACAGAGATGGACTTCTGGCGTAGATCCGCTGGTATTTCCAGACAGGATCGCGTCAGGAATGAGACGGTACGGGATATCATGGATGCCAAGCAGACCATCGTGCATGACATTATGACAAAACAACTCATCTGGTATGGTCATGTCCAGAGAATGGCAGGAGACAGGTTGTCGAAGAAGGTCCTTGACTGGGTTCCTCCTGGGAGAAGACGCAGAGGGCGCCCAATGAAAGGTTGGAGGGACGGGATTGAAGCAGAAATGTTGAGGTGCTCAATCCCCCAAGATTTGTGGTTTGAAAGAGAGCAATGGAGGTTAGGAGTCGTAGAGCGCGAGGGAGTGCTGTAAAGCGACTTGTATGTATGTATGTATGTAATGCTTAGGCCTCCCTGGTAAAAATTGGCAGTAGAATCTGTGTTCCAAAATACCATAGACCTGAAGCCGGCTTTTAGATTTTTAATAGCTTCTATGGCCGGATGCACAATTTCTTATAGCCTTCTATAGCCGATGGCGATTAAGCAACTCACTGCCAGGCGATAAAGTGTATGCTAAATGTTACTAATAACGGATGCTAGGACTTCTTGAGTTTTTGGTCTACCGCTCTATTTTTGGGCCGTAGTATCTTGATTTATTTTGCGCGGAAAGCTGCGTACTTTTGTTGCCTGCCATTCCTAATATGCTGGAGCGCCTTCAATTTCGTATGATACTGTGCAATACGTCTGGTGTGAAATAGTTGCTTCAAGCGCCGTGGCACGCTGCGCCGCGGCGGGCGGGTAGCCAGCGCGAAGAGTGCATTAGCGCCTTCAAACCTAACAGGGATACTTCAAGCATTGCGCGGTGCGCGAAGTATCCCTGTAAGGTTTGTAGGCGCTATTGCGCGCTTAACTCTGGCAGCACGCCGCTCCGCTCTGTGTTAGGCTCCAATATATAATCTCGCGGAGTCAGCGTTTTTCAACCCATGATTTTAAAATGTTTGCACATCCTGTATGGATTATTCTCATTTTAATTGATGAAAAAAAATATGTATTAAAGGAAAATATAATGTGTGTTTTGTAAATATTATGGTAGTTCCGATTTCCAAAGCGCACGAATTTCTACACAATTTCTTATAGCCTTTTATAGCCGATGGCGATAAAGTGTAAAGCCCGCCGATAGGAGCTATAACCCAGCTGTATACTTTTTTTTATCGCTTCGTATAGCCCGGCTATATGATTTGCTCCACTTTCTACAGCCAGCTATATGATTTTCTATTGCCTTCTCTAGCCGGCTTTAAGAATTCCTATGGTATTTTGAAGCGCAGCTCCTATCGCCAATTTTTACCAGGGTTTCGGGGCTTAAAAAGAATTGTTGCGGGAGTTCGTATAGACGCAATTGCCCCAAAGTGTAGCATAGTTGTATCATCTGCTTGAAATTGATAGTAAGACCATCATTTCAGCAAAATTGCTCTTTGTCATCCAGAAAAATGGCAGGGAAGCATGGATTGTTCATTTTTTCCGATCACTTGTATTATCTCCATTATTTATAGCGCATTTTCAACTATTTCGGGTCGAATTTATTCAAATTTTCACACACTAGCTGCAACATATCGTTACAAAAAAAACTCAAAATTCCGCGCGCCTGATACTCATCAAGTTGTTCCAAATTCAAATCTCAGTTACAGTACAGTTATTGTGCAGCAATAATTTTTAGGTTAGGACCTCAAGTCCACACGGATAAGTTTGCACTATTTTCCCGTATTGTACATTTTTGTAGTAGCGTAATACAGAGTAGTTTCTATAACTAATAAGATACAACAAAAAAGAAAATAAACAATAAAAAGAATGTTTAATTCCGATTTCAAAAAATATGATTAAATGCGGTCGGATCAAAAATATTTTCAAAAGAAATCAAAACTGAAAATTTCCAAGAACCACCCCAATCTATGCGAGCCCTATAAATATATGATACTCAGTCTGGAAAAATTGCAACATCATAAGAAAAGCCGCCTTTCACAATGTTGTCAGATAGTGTAGAAAGATCAGCACATTTCCTCATTTAAAACCACGTAAATTTTTCACATTTCATCGTAAAATCTGGCAACTTCGATCCAAGAGCGAGGAGCAACGGTTATATCGCGTTGTTGCACCTCCAACGTAAGAGCGTAGCTCGATTTGCGGATGAGCCCCAGAAAGCATGGATTTATACGTGAAGGAGGCTCACGTGGAACTGGAGATAGGCGCTTACGCGGGAGGCGCGAGGACGTGAGCTCGGCGAGAACAAGCGCCGAGGGGTTTGAGGCGTTGGCGCGTGAGTCGTCAAAGTTGCATAGGTGACAAAATGCAGGCGCACTTTAAGGCAGGGTAACACGGCGAGTGGCACGAGGATAATTTATCGTGTCGGAGCGGGAGCCGGAGCGTGTGTGACAGTGTCATCCGAGGAGCATCCGCCGGGAGCAACCCGAGCAGCTTCCAGTTCCACACTCGCACTCTTAAACATGATACGCCAATTCTTTTCGCCGACCCCCGACACCCAGCTCACAATCAGCCGCTGGCATTTTTCAAACGGAAAATTGTAGAATTTTTCAATGTTCCCGTAATATATTGCAGCGTGATTCCATACGACTCACAGTTGATCGAGTCAATAGACCGTATTCGATAACGGTTCGATGTATCGTTTGGTTCAAAACAATAGAACATAACCTCGAACCAAACTGTGAGGATTTAAGTTGGAAAAGCTGAAAATGAGAGATTTCCTGACAATTTCACTTTGCATAGGCATTTGGTACTCAAAAGAATAAAACATCTGTTACAAAAGACCCGTTTCCTCCGGTTTCTAAATAGACTTTTGAGGCTATGTTTATGTTTTGAACCAATCGATATCGATACGATCTCACCTGTTTGATGTATCGAATACGATCTATAGGAGAGGTCGGACAAAATTTGGAAACTTTAAACGCTTATAACTCAGTTTGTACGAACACTGGTACAAAAAACCTCTTAGTTCAAGAGTGCAGTTTCTGGTCGCCGGATTTAAGAGTCTGGACTCTTGTTTCAATGCATAATCCGCTTGAATCAATGCAAAATCCGCTTGAATCAATGCAAAATCCGCTTGAATCAATGCAAAATTCGCTTGAAACAAGAGTTCAAGACTCTTAAATCCGGCGACAAGAAACTGCACTGCGGCAATGCAATGCGGCATTGGTCCAAGAGGTTTTTTTTTACCAGTGAACTTTAAGGTTCCACAATGGAGAATTCGCACACAAAATTGTTACTGCTTCATCTGAGAGTGGTTAATGAGCTGAGTTCGCAGTATTTCATAAGTTTTTTTCTGACATGGAAAATTTGATGAAAATTGAATTAAAAGTGAGAAAGTGTGCCGCCTTATGTCGTGATCAGGCGGCATTTCCCATTTAAGCACATACATTTTAGCAAATTAGGTTATTTCGTCATATCTTCTCCAATAATTGTGCAATTTAGAGAGCAAGAAAATCCTAGTACTCAGTTTTTCTAGTAGTATCATTTTAAAGATGAAATTCACAAAATTTAAGACACCTGTAAATTCTCTATTGGCTCCATTGGTTTTCTCGTGAAATTTTCTTTCAGTATCTTTCCGTAAAATTTAAAATGTGATGAAATACACATAAAAATTTGTTGTTTCAGTCAAAAATTTCATGTCCGACCTCTCTGATTTACTCGATTCACTGTGCGACTCTGTGATTTACCTCTCTTTTTTTATATTAAATGCTGGTTTGGGGACTGATTATTGAAGTTGATAGACAAAGAAATAGAAAAGGAAGACATTGGTATATAGGACGATCCTATTGGTGGAAGTGGGAGGTTGCAAAGGACAAAGGGGGTGAGTAATAAACTAACTGACAGCAACCCACAAGAGTCCCTACACTGATAAAAATGTTAGTGTTCTTGTGTTACTTCTGGTGAATATAGGAAAGTGAAACACAAACGAACACAAATTTTGGGTTGATTTTGGTACAGTTTGCGGTGAATTTAGCGCAAAAAACAATGAAGAGACAGGGAAAAAGCATTTTTCCAATTGCGACGTTCGTATTCACCATTCGTTTTTCATTTAATTTCTTCAAGAAAACTAGCTGACATTTTCTTTTGACATTGTTAACCGAAGGCTACGGTTATTTTGTGTTTCACTCTCCATATTAACCAAACTTTTGTGTTGAAATTTCTCTCTGTGTACAGTTAGTCCATCATTTACCCCTTTAGTGTATGAGAGCCACCCGTTTCAACCAATAGGATCGCCCCATACTCACTAAGTCTTGTTTGTCTATCGATTTCGATAATCAATCCGCTGGGTTTTTTTTTTTAAATTTTGTATTTTTGAATTCCTAGTCCAGTTTTACGCACATGATAGAGTTTTCCACGAAGAAAACGAAGGGAAAACTGAAATATCAAGTCAAACGAACTTGTTAACTTACTGTTAGTTAACCCTCTGTCCAGCAGTGTCTTGAATTATTTACATTTGAAACAAAGCGTTGGTCAAAGTGCGCAGGATAAATAAAACGGTTATTATTTTTTCATGGCGAAAAAGGACCAATAGCGCATGAAAAATCAACAATGCAACTCGGTCCACAAATGGAGAGTCAGTGTTCCCGACCTAAAACTTTCAGTGGCAAGTGGTGACGTCAGAATTGACGAGGACAATCGACGAGGAGGAGGATGCCAGATCCGACGGTGCAGTTCACCGAATTCGTTCGACATTAAGTTGGGGGAATTTGAGTTTCCGGGAAATTAAGAGACATTGCTCTTGAAATGAAAACAATGGTTGCGCTCGAAAAAAGACCGGGGAGAAAAAACACAAACTCACAAATAAAAACGGACAATAGACAGGACATTGTTGCCGAGAACGTTTGCGAATTTAAAACCAAACATCGTCACCCTTCGGCCAACGTATCACAAGCGCCATACGACGTTTCAAATTTTCCGCCGCCGTTTTATTTATTTACAGAGAAATTTTCGGTTGAATCTGTGTGAAAATTTCACTGAATTGTATCGGCAGTGCAAAGAAAATTCGGTGAAATTTTCGGACAGCTTCGTTGAGCGGATTGGGAGTTTCACCGTTGCATGATCATAACTATTGCAGTTTTTTTTTTTGGAATGTGATATTTTAGCAGGACCCTCCAAGTTCTTCGGGAAAACTTCATACTGGAAAGAAACAATAAATAAACATATCACAATCAATGACGTCTTTAAGGTGAGTTCCATGGTTGGGGCTAGTTACTTCCTCGTTGTAGTTTGTCAGATTATTACTATGATTTTGGGAACTTTTTTTAATTTTCGTAAGAAAGTTATAAGGAACAATAAATTGTCGTAAAGATGCATCATGTACACCGGCAATATTACCAGCAGTTGGAGGAAACGTAACCTAAGACCATCGAAGTACCCAACTCTGCGCCACTGTTTAATCGTTGATATATTTAGCTAACGCCCTTTTTATGAGAAAATTAGTTCAATACACGTAACTTTCCTCAACGGAAGAAACTTGTTTTTAAAAGCCAGAGAATATTCTGAGGAAATAGGCGCCAATGTCTGCCTCGTTGGGAAAAAATATAATACTTTACTTCGGAAAAAGTTACCCCAACATTTAAATAACGATTTTTCCTCTAATCGAATGCCTACACACATTCAAAAAGCCGTTAGCAATTATTTTTCGAGCATTTAATGTTCAATATTTTACGAGTTTTATAAAGTTTCTGGCTTAAAATCTATGCCCATCAAAAAAATTCAGCAAAAGAGGAGCAGAATGACAAGTTTAAAATAAACGATATTTTTTCATTAAAAGGTATGTGAGGCTTCCCATTACTCTCACACTATGGCAAGGTAACTCGTATGGCATTAGAGCGTTTTGTAGGCTGAGGCCACTTATGAAGGAGTGTAAAAAAGATCCTCCTATGCACAGCTTTTAACGAGAAATTTCCCGAATGTGTCCAGTAATTCCGATTTTAGTCTCGATTTGACAACATTTTGTTCGGACTCTGAAAACCGCACGGTATTCGTGGCATTTACGATTTGTTTTCGCTACGATAAGCCGTAGTCTCTGTGGGAAAAACTTTCGTCACGAAGTGACGCACAGTGAACGGGAAAAACATTTTACCAGCCAAAGATCACATAGTTTGGGGCGTAAAAAGTAAGCGTGTAAAAAGTACAGTATGTTCTGAAATTACACTATTAAAGATTACAGAGCTAAAATTACGCGAACAAATAAATCATTTGATGATCGTTGGATTTCATTCGATTTTTCCACCAATCAGATGTCCATGAACCAAAACTAATAGTAGCAAAGCCATATCCACATTATCTATAATTATGCCGTGTTTTTGCCATTACCCTCCTTAATATCTTTTATCATCTACTTTTACCTCTTATTTTCTATTACAAAAAATATTTCAACATATAGAAATTGTATTTCTTTAAGTTCTTAACTCGTAGAGCCATGGACATACATGAAAATAAATCGTCAAAATAATGTTTCAGTCTTCGAGGCAGGTTTTTACCTACTTTGCCTCTTTCTTTCTGTTTTGCTCCAATTTTTCACCCTTTTCACACTCCCGCATTTCACCTTGTCTTTACTATTTATCAATTCTCAGAGAAATGCATTGGCTTCATTCAATGGAATTTTGCTCAGCTTTTACCTGTCAAAGTCATGGGCTTCGATAAAAAAGCATAGTTCAATGATCTGTGTGAATGATGATCCAAAGGTCTCGCAAAAACTGTCTCCACTGTCCCACTGTCCCCTGTAGGATTTTTGCCTTATTTGAGCTTATGCTCAAACTGTTCAACAGTTATACTCTGCGGAGATAAGTAAAAACGCCGTAGTTAATAAGTCAACAGATTTTGAAAAATTTCATGCGATAAATTGCGAATTTGCTGAAAAACTTGTGGATATTATTATCCTAAGTTTTTACAGCTTTTAATCCCCAATTTCATCAACAATATTTGAAAATTTCGAGGAAAAAAGTTTGTGACTCTACCCAAAAATTACATTTCATCGGTGGAAATTTGGCAACTCTTAAATGTTCACTCGGCATCCTTCCTTATCACGGCAATACAGGGCTGATGCTTGGTGCTGATGATGCGGTACTTTTGGATCACCCTGTATTTTCTGTATTTGACATTTCTAATATTTTCCCTTAAATACTTGAAGATGCGGGGCTTTTGGATCACCCTGCAATTTCTGTATTTGATATTTCCAATATTTGTCCTTAAATACTTGTCATTGCCCCATGCCCCCTCTTTACTCAATCTCTATTTCCCCTTTTATTATTTGATTCTATTCCTTTTTTTTCCGAGAAAACTTTTCCCCTTAAATTTCCCACTGAGCGGCGACCGGGCCGAACCTCTCTGAAAGTTCGACAAGCTCTCTCACCGCTCGTAAAGCTCGGGCGATTTGAGCCGAGTTCGAAATGATAATCGCTTTCGAGGCTTTTTCATTACTTTTTGTCGCGTTTCCAGCTTCCTTTTTTCTATAAAATCCCTCATACGTCATTTTTATAACACCAGTTTTGTATCCAATACTTTTTTTGCGAGGATAGAAATTCCGATCATTTCGTACCATACTCTTTTGGAGATTGAGCCCTACGTTATATTTACGCACATTAAGATGCAAAACTCAGTTAAAAGAGGGTTCGATTTATTTCCAAAGTTTATCATTTAACGATAACAGCGGAGTGTCATGCTTTATGCGCTCGATCGATTTATGTGCCATCGATACCCATTGAAAATAATCGATTATCAGAGTGTTCGCAAAATAATTGATTCTTCATAATAGCTTCAAATTGGGAAATACTGATAGCCGATTATGTACGTTCCTCCTTTGATTGACCCCTTTTCAAGGGAACGCTGCGATGAAACTATGAATAACTAACTAGTGAAGTTTTTCGGAAAATCTGCTCCATTTATGATTTTCTTGGATCGATGGCTTTACTAGGTACCTACATAATTTTAGGCAAAAAATTTTAAGAACATTTGCCCTTTAGCATTGGCATTCACACAAATCATTGCGTAGAACTCAGAAATAAACGAAAAAACCAATAAAAGCATTTGAATGATTCTAAAAAATAATTAAATATGCAAGAAAATCTGCAACATCGCGATTCGTAAGTTTGATCTGTAATTTTACCATCGATATGGTTTATATTAGGGCTCAAGGGGGTCTAAAGATTGTTGATACATAATTTAAAAAAGGACAATATCAACGAAAGTTGAAAAAGCTGAGCTCCTCTGTTTTGTTCCTAAAACTTTTTCAAAGAGATTTACTGCTCACCTCTGAGAAGATAGGTTTACTTGATTATTCATTGAATTCCGCTTAAAGTTTTTTTAGAACTGTATTTTTCTAAAACTTTTTCAGAGAGCGACTTATGTCTTCTCAGTTATATCATTTTAATCATTGGGACCTTTCTGAAGTAAAAAAAAAAAAAAAAAGTTTACAGAACAACCAATCGACAAGAGAATCTACGTGTTTGCGATGGGAACGAAAACCGCCTTCAATTTTGCGAGTCTGCAATGCGCATGATCATTGAGCCCGAATAGTTGCGTCGCGCCTTCCGTATCATAGACATGGTACTAACTGAAGGCGCCATGAAAAGACGGGCAGCATGTAATTCCAACTCGGATTGCGGAGTTAATAATTATAAATGTTCGTGCATGCGTTTCATTTAGTCATTTGTTGTCGGTTTTTAAGGTAAAATTTAAGAACATATTCTTTTGCTTTTTTCGACTTATATTGATACTTCAAACCATAGAACATTTTTGCGACTTTTTCGTGCCAAATTTCAAGCCCGATTTCCTATTTATAACAACACAAGTTTTACAGGAAAATTTCCTAACTCGGCAGAGGGCTGCTTATGAAAATTGATACTAAAAGCGATAGACGAAAAAGACAAGGGTAAAATAGGGCGATTTTATTGGTTGAAAAGGGTGGCTGTATTAGACTGATGGGACAAAACTATGAACTAAATATGGAGTTTCTAATGGGATGCTGTTGGTCTGTTACTTGCCTCCTTTGTCCATTCCAACCATCCGCTATCGTCAATACACTGAAAAAAAGATTGGTAGAATTTACCATTCCTTCACGCTGTATTTCACACGGCGTGACGGAATGGTAAATTCTACCAATCTTCAAGTCGATTTTGCCAGAGGAATGGTTACCTGCACCAGTATAAAGTAACGCTCAACTTTCTACAGGAAGAATTGACTCTAAATTAACGCTCTGTGAAATACAGCTTCACCGGGGAAAAAAATACGTTGGATCTAGAGTCCAAACTCTTAAAAACACCGACAAGAAAATTTATTCAATCAGATTTAAGCTTAAATCAAGAACCAAGCCTCTTAATTTGAGCGCGCGGATTTCCTTTTGATTTAAGCTTAAATCTGATTGAATCAAGGGCCCTTTTTCTTGTCAATGTTTTCAAGAGTCTGGACTCTAGATCCAATGTGTTTTTTTTCCAGAGTTGAAGGAACGGTAAATTCTACCAATCTTTTTTTCAGTGTAGGATCGTTTAATTTTCTCATCGTCTTCTTTCCCTATAATTATATCTATAAATTTCAATCATCCGCTTGAAGCACTGAAGTTTCAGACTTGATTGCGTAAAACCTAAAAAATCGAAAATGAAATCCGGCAAACGGGATGGGTGATCAGAAGTCAGCGCGTGAGTGCGGCTAAGTCAAGGATGATTGTTTATTCAGATGAGCAAACTGAGTATTAAAGGTATCGGAGACGTCGTAGCAAGCTCTTCCAATTTGCCACTCCACTCGCAGAAAAGCTCAAATCCATTTCCAGATGATCCCCCAATCCATAAAACCCAATTATTTCCCGTGGATCACGCGAACATGGACTTACGCTCTTTTGCCGACGAGTCTGCGTAAAAAAGAGAGCTCCCAGAACGAGAGCTCATGATGTAAGTTCGATTTTTAATTAAAAAGGGGGACTTGAAGTCTCGGCTACGTCGTTTCCTCGCCGATGAATCGATTGTTAGAACGACCGAAACCGATAGATTTCATTGCTGAGATAGGGCTTTGGATTCCGGATCGATTTCCGGAAGTCGAGAGTGTGATCCGGATGAAGATGCGGAATTGTCCCGGTAGGACGCCTCGCCTGCAGCTATTTAGGGAAATGGAGCAAGACTCCTCGTCCAGAAGCTCTCGTGTAATCGCCAGTAAAAATTTTCCGGTCCACGGGTGACGCCTTGACATTCATCCTCTTCCTTCCTCGTCTCTGCCGGGTTTATCTCCTTCTAAGAGAGATGCTGTTGTGCTATCGACAACGAGAGGTGCGTGCATCCCGGGTCGATCGCTGAATCAATATTATTTGGACTAAATTTTGTAATGTATAGACGCTTAGAGTCCCTTTATACTGAGAGTCAAGACAACACCCCTCATGGAGTCACAAACGGGAATAAAGATTACACAAATTGAACGTTTTTCGTAATCTTTGATCGGCTCATTCTTAAATTCCTTTCTCCGTTCCTTCTCTCATTCCGTTTGTTCCTTGTCGAACCCGAAATTCCTCGGTCCATTCCAGATTATAATCTTTGCAATTGGTGAAAATGTAATCTTTATTCCCGTTTGTGACACTGAAGGCCTAAAATCCGGTTAACCAATCAGAAATGGATTCGCATTGTCTTGACTCTCAGTATAAAGGGACTCTATAGACGCTATTAGTGGCGTGTCATGATAGGGATTCTCCAAAATATCGAACCGGATCCAAACAATAACATTGGCATAACCTATTTCAATGCTACCAATGCAAACAAATCTATATATATCGCTTTTCTGTGAAGTGGCACTAATAGCGAATATCGTATTCGAGAGTGGTTCGATGCATCGTTTGGTTCAAAATAATAGAACATAATCTCAAACTAAGTTTTTAGGAATTCAGTTGGGATAGCTTAAAATTAGAACATTCCTAACGATGCCACTTTTCATTGCCATTTAGTACTCGAAAGAATAAAAAATCAATCACCAAAGACCCGTTCCCTCAGATTTCTAAATTGACTTTTGAGACCATGTTAACATGTTGAACGAATCGATATTGATATGATCTCACCCATTTGATGTATCGAATACGATCTTTTAGGAACTACAATATCTAAATTAGTTTCGAAATAACGCATTTTTTTTAAGTATTTAAAAAACCTAACCAACTAAACGGATGGTCTATTGGACCACGTAAAGTAGAAAGGAACCAAGCCACATCAGCTCTTACCCAATTTAATTGGGCATTTTCATATTTTACATGGAAACGGTTTTTCGGATTTTTGTGCAAATTTTAATGGCCTTTCTGCATAGCTCGAAGCAAAATTTTCAAAAAAATCCGCACACGCCGCACAGACGTTCTCTTGTAAAAAAAATTGACCATTCAATCTTAGCAATAGTTGATGTGCTACAGTTTATTTCTGCTAAACGCGGTACGCAATTGATCAATCTTAGGTTATAAAATACTGAGTTATTCTGAGTATATTCTGAGGTATCTCCGACACCAAACGAGCGACGGGACCGAGTTTCATAAAACGTACCGAGTCGCATTTTGCATCAAAATGAATTCGGAGTAGTTCAGTGAACTCATTATTGAAATTGACAGACAAAGCGATAGACAAAAGAGACAAGCAGAAAGTGGAATGACCCTTTCCGTTGAAACGAGTGGTTCTTTCTGATTGACTAACTGTATGATTACTCGTGGGTTGCTGTTAGTTAGTCTATTACTTAACTTCTTTGTCTGTAATTTAGTGACGGCCCTTCAATTGCAATATTTTAAAATTTTAAAAAGTCTTACATGTGGATTGTCAATATTTCAATCCTACATTAAAATTCTTCTATCGGTATAGTATATAGTCTATTGCTTGGTGTATCAATTTCAATAATCAGCCCGTAGGTGACGGGTCACACTTTACGCCAGTTGTATCCGTCAGCATTAGGGGCGACTCTTGCCGATCGACAAATCTATTAAAAATAACCGATAAATAAATAAATATCGTGCGTTTAAACGGAAGAAACCTAGTTTCGCTGCCTTTCAAGAATCGCCCCCAGCGTTAATCTCGTAGGCACCCCACTCCCGTACTGCTGTGCACAGGAAAAACGCCGTATGAGTCTTTATATGTTGCCATATTTCCTTCAAGAAAAGTCGAATTTACTCGAAAAATTGTGGATGTTTTTTTCCAGATTTTTCAAACAATTTTGTCCAGAATTTCATCTAAAATATCTGAAAATTTGAAGGAAAACTGTGCTAAACTTTCCTCATAAATAATTGTTTCATCCAAGGANAGGGCTGTTCCTTTAGCAGTCGCGACGATTAAAATGGCAGAACTTTTTTTTCCGTGCATGGCTCTTTGAAGGAAAACTGTGCTAAACTTTCCTCATAAATAATTGTTTCATCCAAGGAAATTCGGCAACTCTCGAATGTCCATACGGTGTTCTTCCTTGGCGCGGGAGTGCACGTCACAAAAACCGTAATCACAACGGGTGTGACGTCATCGTTGTTACGCTTTACGAGTTATCACTGGCGGCTAGCGGAGACGGAGCTCCGAAAGGAAACAAGAGACCCGATATCGATGGAATCCCCGATTGGGTCTTTGGGTCTAAGCACGTTCCTCGCACATGTTGGGTCCCTGCCACTGGCAGAGCAACAATATTTGCAGCGATGCATTATTCGACTCTGCAACCGCTGAATGAGCCCGGGAGCAAGGAACCTTTCAGCCAAATGAAAAACCGCTCATACGCTATTCGTAAGCGGCGCTTTTATCCCGCGAAAAACTCCCCGTTTCCGACTTTCGAAAACCAAGGGATGAGCTGCAGAACCTATCCCTCTCCACTCGTGGGACTCGTGTACCCTGCAACGACGTCGACTGTAGGGATCGTGGGACTGGGTGTTTTGGGAGTGTCTGGTGTTTCCATTATTTTCGAGCGCGCGACGGGACGAGTATAAAAGTGCAAGAATTTGCAGTATCAGAGCAGTTCTGACTGTTACGTGATATCTCATAAAAGCGTATGAAAAGCAATGAGGGATGGCGGAAACATGTGAGGCATACGGGATGATACAAGGCACCTCCATCCTTCGAAAATGTTTGTAAAGCAAAGCAAAATGTAATACAATGTGCCATTTGGGTTTTTTTATTTCATTTATATTTTTCCATTTTTTTATTTTACCTTTAAGTATACTGTCGTGCTAAGGAAGAACGCCGCATGAACATTCGAGAGTTGCAAAATTTTCTTTTGATAAGATGTTTATTTTTGAGGCCATTAATTAATATTTTTCCTTGAAATTTTCAGGAACTTCAGGTGAAATTGCGAGCGAAATTATCTGAAAAGTTGGAATAAAAATATGCATTTGTTACCAGGAAATTTGTGTTTTATAAGAGGAAATTTGGCAACGCTTGAAGGCGTTTTTCCTTAGCAGTATACGTTACGTGAGCTCAGGTGATTCCCGTCCATCTGAAATCATTTAAACGCCCGTAGCTCCGAATTTTGATAAAATTTGTGTTTAATCGTGATCAAGAAAAATTGGGTGAAGTGAAACTTTGAAAACGTGGTATTCAAAAGTAATTTAATGAACCCGTAAAAGCCTAGAACTCATTTCACACGCCAAGTTCAAAGTCGGGTCGAATTGATCCGTATTTGAATACATTGATTTTGGTTGTATTGTAACTTTCATCAATTTTATTTTTCTATTTTTGAAAGTAATAAGCGCTGAGAGGGAAATAGAGCAAGGAAAAGGACGCGCGATGTTAACGGCGCAGAGCTACAACTATTCGTGCTTCGTGGATGTCCGTGTTGCGTCTGCAAAATGGAAGGCGCGATGCCGCGCGGTGCAAACTCGTAATGCAAACTTAGCCTGAATACGCATCTCTTATCTTTGGCTGTGTGACGCTCGAATTTTTTATTTTATTCAATCTGATGTATACTTGGGTCGACATGTGCTTTAAAAGTTCTAAAATAATTTTTGGCGTGAATTATTTTGTTACCTTTTTAGACTAATTTGAAATTTTGGATGGACGTCCTTCTGCAAGGAAATGGAGGAAAATTCAGACAGCTTTAGGCAAAATCAAGAGATTAAGAGGTGAATCTTAAAAAATCACTCATTTTCGATATTTATGGCAGAGAATGACAGGAAAAACGTTTACAAAAAGATAACAATTTAGAATTATTGCTTCTCTTTCCAAAATTAAAACGGAAACATTCTGAGCTAATATTTAATTTAAAATTACCCTTCAAAGGATTTAAAATATAAATGAAATGGAAATTTTGAACTTATACCCTTCGACTAGGAACGAATGTAGTTTGGCTAGAGATGTTACCTTTTTAGAAGGTAAGAAAATCGTTTTCAGAGGGGAATGTAAGGAAGGCTTAATTTTTAGACCGAAATTTTACTACCATAAACTTACATTTGTAAACTAAAAAAAAAAAAAAAAAAAAAAAAAGTGAGAAAATTGAAGATTAAGTTAGATTCATTTCATTTCACACTCTAGTTTGTTAGAATTCAGAGCGAGAACGGCTTAGGAATTGTCTAAGTATGTCAAACATTTAAACTACGAGTCAAGAGTGTTGACTCGAGGGAAGATTCGATGATTTTCAAAGCGCACAATCATTCAGGAAACACAATCTCCTGAGAACAAAACACGGTAGAAAACCAAAAAGCGGAGAAAAGACGGTTCAGCGGAGAAAACAAGGATGCTCGATGATGATAGCGCCCCTCAATTGGTTTCCAAACGAATGGTTTCGGAAATCAAGAAGCAGGAGCAGTAATCCTCAGATTTGCCCGGCAGATGAAAGCACGCATCTGCTCGACGGTTCCAATGAAGATTTAAGAGGTTTCTGCACAGAAATGAACGAAAAGGAAAGGATGAACTCCTGCGAAAGATGAGCTCCTCACTCATCTGACGTAAATCAATTTCCACGCGATTCCTGTGCTCCGTTTAACTCCGTGCTAGCCACGGCTCATACAAACGTAGAGATACGCTGGATTGATTCCTCGCAGAACGGCGGAAGTTTTCAAACAGATCCGCCTGCGTAACTAATTTTGTGGTCTCCGCTAGTTTGCCCTTCCGATTTGATTAGCTGTTTGCGCAGCGGTTCCCGCCTCTGAGCTACGGATCGGTATGCAGATGAAAAAACCATTTTGTTTGCCTTTTGTTGCCTTTTCCGATTTTCATTTCGATTGAATGAAATGAAAATATTGGGTTAGATTTTTTTTATCACTCGCAGGATTTGTAAAAGTTGTATTTGCGGAGGTCCGAAACCGCATTCAACTTGTAACTAATATTGGCCAGCTATTTTGCCGAGTTGAGAAGGAACGCCGTATGAGCCTACAGATGTTGCCATTTGTTCTTCGTCAAAAACGTATTTTTTGTTTTTTTTCTTTAAGCGACCTTTATTGTCAGATAAACAAGGAGGGGTAGTACGTAATAATGGTAATACAAAGTATACAAAGATACATGAATGGATGGAGAATGGTAAATACAAAGATAAATGAATGAGAAAGGCAATGTGTAAATTGAGAGAGAGACTGTCGGGTTGAAGAGATTCCATAAGTCAGGGTTGCGCCGGAACTACCATTTGGCATACCATCGGCGGCCAAAACGAATTTAATAGGAAAATTTCATATAATTCTCTTCTACTTTTTTGGACCATTCTTTTTGCACTTATAATGAAACATATCTAAGAATTTAAAAAATATGTTATATTTAATTTTTCAGTTTCGCTGCAGAATACGATGAGCAGACCAAGGCACTTAAAATACACAATCTGATCCTGCCACCTGCGCTCTCTTCTTTAAAATAAGACGTAGAGACCAAAAACAATCTTCAAAATAATATTCCTCGGCATTTTTCCAATCTAGGGCTCGATTTGAAACATAAAATTATTAACTTTTTGGTCTGATATCATTCAACAAGGCCTCTCACGATAAATAAAAAACAGCGCCTTCAAATAAATCCGTAAACTTAATGCGAAATTCTGATACCACTATTCGTACGTCACGGCAGTCATTTTGCATACCCGGTCATTTGAAGGCGAATCATTGACTTCAGGCAACGGGGTACGAATTACAGCGATGCCTATCGAAATTCTTGGGGAGAAAAAACTCCGGAGGTCCAAAGCCGGGGGCCGCCCACCTGGCCCCTAAGGAGCCAAACCCGGGGGCCAACCCCCCGGCAACTACGGAGCCTAAGGAGGGGGTCGCCCTCCTAAACCCTAAGGAGCAAAACCTGGGGGTCAGCCCCCCCTGGCCCCTAAGGAGCGAAACCCGGGGGTCAGCCCCCTGAACCCTAAGGAGCCAAACCCGGGGGTCAGCCCCCTGAACCCTAAGGAGCCAAACCTGGGGGTCAGCCCCCTGGCCCCTAAGGAGCCAAACCCGGGGGTCAGCCCCCTGAACCCTAAGGAGCCAAACCCGGGGGTCAGCCCCCTGAACCCTAAGGAGCCAAACCCGGGGGTCAGCCCCCTGAACCCTATGGAGCGAAACCCGGGGGTCAGCCCCCTGAACCCTAAGGAGCCAAACCCGGGGGTCAGCCCCCTGAACCCTGAGGAGCCAAACCCGGGGGTCAGCCCCCTGAACCCTAAGGAGCCAAACCCGGGGGTCAGCCCCCTGAACCCTATGGAGCGAAACCCGGGGGTCAGCCCCCTGAACCCTAAGGAGCCAAACCAGGGGGTCAGCCCCCTGAACCCCAAGAAGCTAATTTTATTATATTTAATAGGTGCATTTATAGTCATCCATGAATCAAAAATGAACAATTTAAATCTAGAAAAATCGTCGATTTTCCATAAAGAATCTTAAAAAATCGATAGAACTGATCAATATATCGACTCGTCAACATCAAAACTCAATTTTGCGTGTAAAAATCCGTAGGCATATGTAAACAACGATAGGAGCCCCGTAGACACATCAATTCAACATGAATATATAGTTTGATTCCTTTGGCCTCCCCCCCCCCNNNCCCCCCCCCCCCCCCATAACTCGAAAACAGTTCCTATACTCATCTTGAAATTTTTTCCTGATTTTTCTGATATTATAAGCTTCCATTTAAACCTTGGTTCAATGGTCGAATAGGATACCGAAAAAGGGGCGAAATTTTGGGAGGCTCTTTAAATTTACGTTATCAGGAAATATTAAATATCTTAATCAGAAGGTTTTACTGATATTCGTTCACAAATCGTGTTTCGCGTAAAACTGTGGTTAAAAAAAACATGTATGAGAATGCTTCAATTCGTAGCTTGCCTGCTGTGAACATAAAATTTAGTCAGAATGATTCTGGGTGGGTCCGTCTAATTATCCATCACTCAAGAAAGGTGAAACGAATCCACAATGTCACATTGTAGCGTAAAAATATGAGTTTTATGGAAGATTTCAAAAATTCGGAGGCGTTTTCAACTTACACTATAGAGATCCACTGGAATCCACCAATGGAAATTCAGTCGTGAATTGTTATTTTTTACATGATATAATTATTATCAATGATGAAAATTTGAATATCAAAATACATCTAGAGCCTGTCAGGAAGCGTTTGACACGAATGACTCCGAGGTAAGATTTGCCCATAAAATGGTCTGCATTTTGCAATTTGGAACTATAAATACTGGCTCTTCTGGAAAAACACGTATGTGCATCGGAAAATTAATGGCACATAAGTTGCTTCTAAACCAAGCTAGAACTTAAAGTTCCAAATTGCAAAATGTAGTCCAAATAAGTCACTGATCCTTCGAGTAGCTTCCCGCACGGGGTATGCATAGGGCCTATCTTAAAAATTGAAGGCGATGTACCACTCAACGAGCGAAAATTTAATTTCATACTGACTTCCTGGTTTCAGTAGAAAAAAACGCTGCAACTGGGATTTTGAGCGTTTCTATTGCTTTCGGTTTAATTTTGTCATCGTGTCTGGGAAACTAGCAAATTTTTCTAAAATATTTCGAGAATTTCATTGTTTATTTATTTTATTGTGTCTGAAAATAATATGAAAAATGTGTTAAATGTGTTTAAAAAAATATGTTTGGTGGGAGAAATCTGGAAAAACCTGAACGCTAATACGGCTATCTCCTTAGCCCGGCAGCATGAGCTTATTCAGTAACTCTGTCATTCGTTTCGATATTTGATATATCTGATGACAGCATCCAAAACAAATTAATTGTTTTGATATCGATATCTTTGACGCGCGGTACAATTTTAAGGCTATAAATCGAAAGACGCTCACTGTACTTCCATACTGAGTAGAAATGCCTAATGAGCTGTTAGACGTTGCAAAATTGCCTTGGATGCAACACAAATTTCCCGGGAAACTTGAGTAAAATGTTCTCCAAAAATTCTGAGAGTATTTCAGTTGCAAATTAATGTACAGTATCTGCGGATTTCAAGGAAAACTATTCATAGGTCACCTAAAATTTCATTGAGGGAAAATTTGGCAACGTCCAGATGTTCATACGTCCTTTTTCCGTAGCACGGCAGTGTATGACTATATGAGTAAATGGAGATAGGCGTTCGCGGGATGCGGGGGTGCATACGTGTCTCCGGGATAAACGGCAACATGGCGGCTCGGAGTGTCAGCAAGCGCGTCTGACGATACCATGAATCACCGGGAGAACTTCGGGGAACTTCTCACCGTAATGTAAATTCCGCGAGTCCTTTCGATTTATTTTCCGCTCACAATTAATTTTGGATGAGCGTATTCTGAGAATTTCCTCATCCAATTCCGATCCGTACGCCCGGACATACTTTTCAAAGAATTGTCAAAGTTTATGCAACAAAGGAATAGTTATGGGCTCCCGGCGCCACGCGAGGCGCAGCGCGGCGTCGCGGCGTCTCACGCAGGTTTCTCCCGCGCTTCGCCTTCGTTTTGACACACCGCTAATTGTCTAATCAAGTCGCTTGCGCTAATAGAGAGTGAACTTCTCTAGCTTCCTTCCCGCAACTCTCCGGCAATGATTCCGCGTCATTCTTCGAGGAACAATTTAAATATCGACGGGTGAAGTGCAAAACCACATATCTGCCGTGCTAACCAAGAAAGCCGTAAATCCATCAAGATTTTCCCTCGTTTTTTGGAATTTATCACTTTAAAGCATAAAAACTATTTTACCCATGCACCTCAAATTTTCGAAGTAAGTTCTTGAGAGTATTTGTGAAAGAATTCTGTAAAAACATTGTCTTAAGGTACACAAATGTTTCTGCTATGATACGTTGTTTCCAAATAATTTAAAATGGCGTTTGCGGCGTTTTTACGTTGATCTCTCCATTGCGGTATTTCAAAATTTCCACTCCCATTTTGACTTTTCAAAGTAACCGGCCAAAGGACCGCGTTTGGCAGGAAGGAACCAAGCCACATCAGCCACTGCCACCAGGCAATTTCATTTTTTCAAGAGAAAATTTTTGCAAATTTCTTTGAAAATGTTGAGGAATTTGCTTCGTACAATGCAGAAAATTCACTGTTTGCACAAAACTCCACACTACCGTTTTCATGTAAAAATTAAATTGCTCGACAAAATTTGGCAATAACTGATGTTGCTTTGCTCCTTTCTGCTGAAGCGGTCCATTTATATCTTGAACTTTAAGCGGAATCTTTTCCGAATAGGGAGGCACAAAAAGGAAAGTTTCAAGAGAGTACGTTGACTAGCTTTCCAAAGAAAAATAAAATGGGATATAAAATTTGCAACGTCGCAAGCGGGGATACGCAGTTTTGCACTTTGACCATAGTTACATGACCATAAAATTCTCCTAGAACGCGGAAAAATTGAAAAAGCGTGTTCCAAACACTGCAGATTGCACGGTAAGGATTTAAGACATTTTTTAAGTACCTACCGTGATTTTAGTACGAATTTATCTTTGGCAAGTCTATTTAATTAGCGGTGTCGAATACATGCAATAGACCGATAAATCCAAAGGCAATAGGGGGGCAATATCTCCTCACTTCCTACAGCAAAAAGCAGCACTATGAGTTTAAAAAGCTAGAGATTTCGGATTAGGGTTGTTCCGGCTCGACGAGATTCAATTTGCTTACCAGCCGTAAGGGATGCGGCGAAGATAGCGGGAAATTACCCTAAATCGGCAACGGGGCATTAAATTATTCCGTCGACGACGTTGATCAAGGGTTGAATTGATTAACTTGAGGTTTTTTAACTTGAACGCACCTCGAGGGAACGCGAGGGCGGTTCGCGCTATAATTTTTACTCGCAGCTAACTCCAGATCCAGATTGAAGACGCCTCAAATGAAACACGAGCGGCAAACGTTTCAATTTCCACGCGCCGTTGCCAGCTTCCCGCCTATAATTTCATTTCAGACGTGGAACCGCGCGCGGGTAACGGCCCGTCCGGCAACCTGTGTTAGCTTCCACCCGCTTTTTCATTAGTTGTGGCCCGGTGAGGTTAGGAGGTGCTGCGCGAAATGATGAAGATGCTCGTTTTTTGCGGCGCTTTTTCACGCCTCGCCGTCAAAATTGCCAAATTGCGCCTTGAAATTATCTTTATTTTAAGATCGTGACTGACATAGAGGTGCGAGAACTAGCGAAGACGTCACTGAGGGACTTGGAGGATAAGTGGGATAAGTGCAGCTATCGCTATTTCAAGAAATAAGTGTTTAAAGTTTCAAAACTACACCAAGCTTATTGGCAGAATGAAAGTCAAACTCACTTCTTGATGGATAGTAATATATGTATAGGATTTAGTAGTGAATTATTCACGGTATATATTTTAGGATTGGTTTTGATCGAAATCATTAATAATTTAATTTTTTCAAAAACTACGTTTTTCCCGCTTGTCCCCAAAGCCCCTGTGATACAAATTATAAGGTGAAAACTCTCCGATTATACATAAAAAAGAAGAGCCTTATGAATATTTTACACAGGGACGAACATGGAGAAAACCGCGGTTAGCAATGACGAATTTTAGTTCCGAAGAAAAACCAAAGAATTTCAGTTCAAGTATTCGAAGTTCATAGTCGAGGTAACCAAGGATTTTAGTGCAGTTCACTGACGTTATTGGTTCAAGTAACCGGAGTTTTCGATGAAGATTAAGAGTCTTAGTGCGGCTAACAAAAAGTTTGCGATTAACTGGACCAAAGTTAGATTGCATCGATGGGAAAAATTGGCTGCTTGCACTTTATCTGCGTGAATTATTTAAGAAAACCGCAAAGTTATTTTTCCGAACCAGAGATAAACCTCTAAACACAGTAAAAATTGCAGATTTATGTTGCACAGAGTGGAAATTGTATCATCATACGAAGAAAACCATTCGGGTAAAATGCTATCCTCCTTTGTTACAGAATTTCCATTGTTTGCGGTCCTAAAACTGAATTCCGATTTATCTGATAAAAGTCTTCCATTAGAAAAAAGAAGTATTTAGTATAGTAGTAGTATATAGAATTTATTTGGCTCCAAAGCATCTTTTGGCTTGAGGCACCTGAAGCGTGAGAGGGAACATAATTTGGGAAGTCAACAGTGGCGTGGCGTGCTTTGCGATATATCGATTGTCATGCCATTTAAACCTATGGAAAAGGATCGATAAACGGGGTGCTCGCAGCGAACACCGTAATAATCAATTCTTTACCATGGGTTTAAATGTCATAACAATCGATATATCGCAATTCACGCCACGCCATTGGAAGTCAAGGTAAGAGAAAAGGGTACAAAAATATAATATCAGGGAAATAATGATGTAGAAAAATGGAAGTAGTGGGATAAGAGGAAAAATTTAAATTTTTAGCGGTAGATTATTAAAAAAATTTAAGGATTCTTGACTACTTATTACTTTCATAAATTATTTTCTTGAACTGCAGCTCGGTTTCTGGAAACGGAATGTACAGTTACCAGAGCGGAAAAGTTCGGTGGGTTGCACGAATCGAAGTTCTGTAAATGGAAATGAAGTCATTTTCTCAGTGCAAAGTGAGACGCACAACAAGTTGAACGTATCAATAATTTCAAAATTTAACTAATTAATGAATAATCATCCTTGTACATGGTCTACAATTTTTTAGTTGATTCAAAATTCTCGACCGGTCGAAATGACATGCACCGATTTTTGAGGATTCAGCATTAGAACAGGGATATTCGGTGCTTTTTCACCACTTGGCAAAACGGTGCTTTCTTTACATTCACTCTTTGATTATAAAAGTTTGAAGGGAAGGAATTCCACACCTGAGCAAGAATTGGTCTCAAAAAACGCAAAAAAAATTCATTCAAAATCATTTGAGATGTTGAGAGGAATGGAGAAAGTAATGAAAAACGGTCGACTAAGTTAATGAAGAATTAATATTTGGGTTTTCATAAAAAATGTTCGCTGAAAGGGTAGGAAGCTTAAACATAATTACGGCGGCGGAATTCTTTACAACAAAATTTAATCACTGTCCGATATGAAACTCAGCACGGAGGAATAATTAAAAACTAACAGATCGCAGACTGAGAGGGACAAAAAATTGTCGTTAAAATCAGGAATGTGCTTTGAAATATTTGAAAATGACATTGCATTGAACTTACTTCGGGAAATCGCGCATACGAATCCTATGAATCTGTGGAAGCGATCAGAATTTCTGCCTTCAATTAAGAGAGTAGGCAAAATGGTCACATCGGAGCCGGTATGGTGGCCTATCAGCGAGGATAAAAAGATTAATCAGGAATTCTACGGTGGAACCATAAAACCAATTTTGAGCTAACTGAACGGTAGTAACCAGAATCTGTCTTTGTATTACATGTAGACGACGATATTCTCATACCATTTAAGTCGAATGTAGTATGTATTTCAAAATATTCGTTCCTATCTCATTCCTTTGATACGGAAGAATTATAGTATCATCACTCGGAACTTTTACAACATACTCGTTGCACAGAGTAGAAAAATCACAACAGTTCTCATGGTGCGACGTTAAGTGGGTTTACAGTTTACAGGTTTAAAAAAAAATGAAAAAAAGAAAAAAAGAAAAAAACAAGATAAATGCCGAACTAAGGAAAGATTCCGTATGAGCTTTTAAATGTTGCAAAAATTCTTCGGATAAAATATTCAATCTCGAGAAAAGATATTCCTTGAAACTTCCTTGGACTATTCCTTGGAAATGTTCAAACACTTCAGATCAAACTGCGCATAAATTTCGCTGTAAATTAGTAATAAAAAATGGAAAAGTTTCCCAGAGAATTTGCGTTTTTGCAAGTTTTGCAATGTCCAAGTGTTTATGCGGCATTTTTCAAAAGCAGGACAGATCCAGTAGATAGCATGACTTTGTACGCTTCAGAAGTTTGATTCATCAAGAGTAAGTAACACTACCATACACAATATCTTTTTTAAATTACGAAGGATTTGAGTGGTGAGTCCTCTCCCCTCCACCCCAAACATTTTTCGCCGTCATTAGCTCCAAGTTGTGCGATTAAAGATCCATGAAGTGAAGCGTAAACAAGCTGTCAACATTTTAAAAAGAAGTCGAAGTGAAAAGACCAATAATTAGCGGGCGCCGTTAATTACAGAAGATAGGATCAAGGATATCCGCAGACGACCCGAGGTTTCACGACGGATGGGGTCATTGAAATTCCTCTCATTTTTAATATGGCAATTCTTGAATTTGTTTGCCAAGTCCGGCAACGGAAGCTTTTCTTGAGCCATGGTCAATGACCTGGATAAGTTTGGCGGTTCCGAAGAATCAAACTGCATTTCTATAAATCTTCGGACAAAATAGCTCTGCAATTTTTCGGATCCGTCCGCGTTGTGCAGTGGCAGTGCGAGTGCATCTCGCCAAAATGGAACCATTCGAGACCGATGATGCTGACTTGGTGCAGCGAACCGATGCAAGCGCATCAATCATCCTTTTTCATACTCGTCCCAGTCGTGATATGATTTTTCTCGACCTAAAAGAATATTCGGAAGACCGCCATTTTTAGTGCATCGAGTCATCGTCCAGCATTAAAGCTTTAATTGGGTCGGAGCAAAAGATACAAAAACGAATGGAAATAAGAAGAATGAGAAGAACAGTAACACTGGAAACAAGATCACGATAAATGCAGTGGAGCAGGAAGAGCAAAAAGAGGGAATTTGATAGCGATTTATTTCGGTCATTTTCAAAAATCAATGGGTTGACCACCATCGGTTCTCTCCATGAAAAAAAAATGTCATATAAATTATGCCTTGTTTCTGGCATGTTTAAACGAACCGCAAAGCGATTTTATTCTTACCAAAAAATTGAATTGGTCTAAATGGCATCAAATAGTTTAGGGAAGAGCGGGAAGGGGAATGTCGGTAGGTAAGGAAAGGGTTTAGTCAGTAAAGCGGACATGCGTATTTTGAGAATTAAGTGTGGCCAGAGATTAAAAGCTTGACTATAACTCTTTAACATGACATATGTCAATTGAAATGAACTATCTCAATTGAACAGGTTATTTGAAGAAGGGCGTAACCATGAAACTTCCAATATTGAGCCGTAAACCAAGAGGTCAGATATTCAATAATGAAACCGAAAGTTTGTCTCTCATCAAAGGGGATTTGACAATGTGCAAAGACTCATATGGCGTTT
The DNA here is from genome assembly GCF_001854935.1 of Bemisia tabaci. NCBI lineage: Eukaryota > Metazoa > Arthropoda > Insecta > Hemiptera > Aleyrodidae > Bemisia > Bemisia tabaci. Next base: position 393,761 of record NW_017559788.1, read on the forward strand.
CTCCTAAGAATGGCAGTAGCAGGTAGCTGGAATGGTTGCAGTACCATCGTGCGTCGGAAAAACGTCGTACACGGAGAAAAAAACTTCGTGCGCGGGACCCGAAGTTGAGGTCATATGGATCTCTGAAGTTTTCGGATCACGAATATAAAAACTTGAGGTCCAGCTGCCGAAGTTCGGGTCAGACATCGAGGCACTTCGGTATGTACTGGAGTACTTCAGATGTGTGACCCGAACTCTTCGGTATATATCGAAGTACTTCAGATGTCTGACCCGAACTTCGGCAGCTGGACCTCAAGTTTTTAGATACGTGATCCGAAAACTTCAGAGATCCACAAGACCCCAACTTCGGGTCCCACGCACGAAGTTTTTTTCTCCGTGTAGAATATTTATAAACATTTTAAAATTGCCAAACTTCTCCTTTAAGAATGTTCATATTTTAAGGAGGTAACGACTATTTTACTTCCAAATTTTCAGAGCCTTTGATGAAATTGAGGAGGAAATTATCCGTAAAAGCGGGGAGGGGGGGGGATGTCCACATTTTTTAAAAAGAAAATCCGTGTTTTATGAAATTAAATTGACTACATCTGAAGGCACATACGGAGTTTTTCTTCAGCACTGCAGTGCGAAGCCGTCGATCGCAGACGCTTACATTAAAAAACGGACGTATTTCTGCCAAAAGGAGCTATTTGCATTAAAACATGAGCCCTGGAACCCATAAGAATACGCGCATAACAGGGCTCACGTCATAATGCACATAGCTCTGTTCGGCAGAAATACGTCCGAATAATGTGCATTTTCGAGCCCCCGGAGCCCTTTAAACGTCGCACGGGCTGGTCGGAGATTAGGGTTTAAAGGCGTCAAAGGCGTCGCGGATGAGTATTCGTCGCTTATCTGACAAAAAGACGTAAGGCGATTTTCTACGTGAGCCTTGTTGTCCCTACGACCCCATGCTTTCCGGGACTACTGTAGAGGTGGAGATACGCCCTTTCGTCAGAAGGGCTACGTATTGAGCCGTAAACTAAGAGGTCGCGCGGGAGCGTAAAACTGCGGCTCCCCCCCCCCCCCCCCCGAGGAGCAATGCACACCTTTTAGAGGGTCTTGCGGGGCAATGACGTGGTTAATAAAACATGATTTATCATTTTCCCATCCAGATGTGAATTTATCTTCTTTACAAATCCCGCGCCCAAGAAGCTCGCGGCTTCTGGCCGCGGGACACGGATAACGTTTATGCGACCGCCGCACAACGGGGTTTTCGCATCGGGTCTAGGATCCTTCATTTATTTCCTTCCTTGGTAGTATTCTGATTTTCAGGGGGATTATCGTTTCTCCTGAAATGTAGCCTTTTATGAGGCGTATTTTTGGTCGGCTACTTCTTGGCAAAAACTCAATATTTTCCCAGAACTTGGGGAAAAGGTATCGATTTCTCACGTTTTGCGTCTAATTCTTTGGAGTGGAGTGAATATGTGATAGGGTGGGACAAAATGGACGTATTTCTATTAAACAGATTTATGTAGAGGTGAGAAATATAGGGTGTGCTCGTCAGTTCTCTGGCCGTAAGATTAAATGAGAACAAGTTGGATTTTGCAATCGCTAGCGATAGCAATATTCGTCATGGGAACGTTAGCTTCTGGGATATGAAAATGGTAAGGTACAGTTCGTTTGTAGTATCTTCTGAATTGAAGGGGCTATGTAATTTTGTGTTGACATCTCTTTTTTAACATTTTTAATTATTTTCTTTGCATACAAGAAAGCTGTTATGTACTAATTATTTATTTTCGTTGGATTATATATGGTTTTCGGAAGTCAACGCATTTAAGTTTCAGGTTCGCTTTTTCGGCGTAAAGTATACATAAGGTGTCCCAAAAGCACCGGGACTTGTTCTGTAACTTTGAAAGTAAGATAGATACAGACATGATCTTGATCTCATTTTAAAGATCAACTCAATACCTATCGATTAAAACCAAGATCAGCTCAATCGGATAAAAATTGACCGAGTTATGGCAATTTGAAATCAGCGAGGAAAGTTTACGCCTACGGTTTTTAAGGAAGATTCTTCATCGCCGTAAATCGAAAAGTCGGCCGATAAAGTGATGCTTATTGTGTTTTTTTATTTTCGAGGTGTCACTTATTAACATTTTGTACCATCAAACACAACAGTTGACAGTGCGTATTATTGCAAAGTACTAAAGGAGTTGAGAATGCACATTTCCCGGAAACGGTCGGACTTGAAAGCTTCGTGGATACTCCATCAAGACAATGCGCGGCCTCACACATCGAGCTTAACACGTGAATTTATGAGTAAAAATGGAGTTGAAACAATCCCTCATCCCTCTTATAGCGCTGACTTGGCTCCATGTGATTTTTAGATGTTTCCCACGCTTAAAAAGGAGCTTCGCGGACGAAGATTCGTATCGAAGACCGAAATCCAGAATGCAATTCAAAACTTCTTCAACTCCATCCCAGAGGAAGAATTCAGGAAAACAATGTTGGATAAGTGGCAAGAGCGCATGAAAAAGTGCATCCGGTTTGATGGACGGTACTTTGAAAAGCAAAAGGAAGTTATGGAAGATTCGGAGGAAAGTGGATACAAATATTAACTTTTTGAATCCTGGTAAGCGAAAAATCTTCCTAAAAACCGTAGGGGTAAACTTTCCTCACTAATTTCAAATTGTCATAACTCGGTCAATTTTTATTCGATTGAGCTGATCTTGGTTTTAATCGATACTGTATTGAGTTGATCTTTAAAATGAGATCAAAATCATGTCTGCATCTATCTTACTTTTGAAGTTACAGAACCAGTCCCGGTACTTTTGGGACACCCTACGTATGATATTTTTACTCTACACATATGCCCTAATACGCATCATAAGGGACCTATGTGCTTCCTAAGTTGCCAAGTATTAATTATTGTTAGATGATTGGTCTAAAACATTCAATACAACCAGTAAAAATAAGTGCAGTTTTTAAGAACATTGAGATTTTCATTATTTCATAAGTACACCTATTCTTAACGCATATTCTGTGAAAAATTCGCTGACAAATTCCAATTTTTAAGCACCAAAAAGTCAGCTTGAACTTTTTTTCCGCCATAAGGAACCGTGTCATTTCGAAACTCAAAACACGTATTTTTCGAAATAGCAAACACTGCACTTATATGCCTTGATCTCCAAGCCCCTCAATTCCTAGAAGCCTAGTTCACTTTCCACTTTCAGAAAATAAATTTTAAAAATGTGCGTCACTGACCCTTTGAGTCGGTAATTCTGGCGGGAAAATATGAACAAAATTTCTCAAAAATACGTATTTAACTGAAGGAAATTTTGCTGGATTCAAATGCTGATACGGTACTCCCTGGTGAAAATTGACAGTAGAATCTGTGTTCCAAAATACCATAGACCTACGGCCGGCTGTAAGATTTCCAATAGCTTCTATAGCCGGCTACACACTTTCTTATAGCCTTTTATAGCCGATGGCAACGAAGCAACAGCCAGGCGATTAAGTGTATGCTAAACGTTACTAATTACGGATGCTAGGACTTAGTGAGTTTTTGGACTACCGCTCTCTTTTTGGGACGTAGTATCTTGATTAATTTTGCGAGGAAAGCTCCGTACTTTTGATGGATGCCTGCCATTACTGATATATTAGAGCGCCTTCAGTTTCGTATGATACTGTGCATTACCTCTGGTGTGAAATAGTTGCTTCAAGCGCCGAGGCAGGCGGGCAGCCAGTGCGTCACCGCTCCGCTTTGTGTTAGGCTCTAATATTTAATCTGGCAGGGTCAGCGTTATTCAACTCATGATTTTGAAATGCTTGCACATCCTGTATTGGATTATTCTCATTTTAATTGATGAAAAAAATATGTATTAACAGGAATATAATGTGTGTTTTGTAAATATTAAGGTGGTTCCATATCAAACTTAATGATTTCCAAAGCACACGAATTTTTACACAATTTCTTATAGCCTTTTATAATCGATGGCAAAAAAGCAACAGCCAGGAGATAAAGTGTAAAGCCCGGCGATAGGAACTATAGCCCATAATAAAATAAAATAAATATCATAATTTTTTATCGCTTCGTATAGCCCGGCCGTACGATTTTCTCCGCATTCTACAGCCAGCTATATGATTTTCTGTAGCCTTCTTCAGCCGGCTATGAGAATTCCTATGGTATTTTGAAACGCAGCTCTTATCGCCAATTTTTACCAGGGACTCCTCCTCAACACGAGAAATAAGTTATAAATTACGCCGAAATTTGACTGTCACTTTCACTGCTAGAGAAAAAAAAACTGAAAATGATCCGTCCTAACTGGGATTTTTCTCTTTCAAAGTGCAAAATTGCGATTGAAAAGGGTGCTTCAAAATCACAGCTCGCCTCGGGAAAAAAATAAATAATTGAGAGAGGAGAGAAGCAATAATATCAAAGGACCGAAAATAATTGCTTTCCGAAAGCCATAAAGAGACCATTAACGGAGAACGTAGCCCTGTGTGAAACAGGTAAGTGGTATTCGCCGACGTAAGATCGTATCTTAAATTTCGCATTTTCTCGTAGCTGCTCTTTTCAAGGGATCATCTTGAAATTTCCAGAGATCTTGCAACCTGGCGATTCGACGTCACGTTAAAAGAGAGGAAAAGGGCTGAAACATTCAGCTCTGAAACCCATAACGCCGGAACATCGGTGGACTTAGTTTTAATATTAATTAAAATATGCTCTTTAAATTGCTGCTTGGACTTGCGCCAACCGCCGGTGGCAAATGCTCCCGGGCTGAGAAAGAACAGTGTATGAAAATGGGGACGTTGCCAAGTTTTCCTCGATAAAATATTCATTTTTGAAGAAATTAATTGATATTTTTCATTTGAATTTTCGTTTGTTGTAAATTGAATTTCGAAGAAAACTAGCTGAAATATTTGAAGAAGAATATATACAAGTTTTCCGGGAACTTTTTATCTCATCGATGAAAATTTGGCAGCGTTTGAAGGTGCGTACGCATTTTTTTCTCTGCAGGGCTGAGTGGTGAGGCATCGCTGCGAAGAGAATGATATTTCATAATTTCTCGTCGTTAAATGCAGTCTGCTCGAAAAAACCACTCAAGCGGAGTCTGGACTCAGCGAGAGAGAAAAATTTTGTTTATTCAAACCCACCCTCTACACCTCTCTGGACTGGATCAAGCTGGACTTTGTGATAACAGTGTAACTGAAGTGGACTGCTGGACAGGATAGAAATTGGACGGATTCGCGCAAAATCAGCCTAATTACATCAGCTTTTGCCGAATTTCTGTTCGTTTCATTTTTATTTTTTTAACGGAAAACTGAACACCATTCTGACTCGAAATATTGTGAATAGGTCTACTTTTAAAAGGCAGAAGGATATTCACACACAGTAACAAATTTCCATGTTCACGGTTCCTTTGGGGTGGTTATCCTTCGGTTAGATCAGTCAAAGCGATTTGGTGGCCCAAAAACATTGTTGGTTAAATCAACCGAAACCTTGTTACCCTGAGACATATGAGGATTAAAGACAGTGCCCTGCTTGACTTACGTATTCTCGTTGCGTAGATGTATATCACCGATGAAATCCAAGTGGTTCGTGCCATATTTTTAACATAGGTCAGCAGTTTTTCGCCCAAAATAACTGGTTATAGCAGAAAGAAAAACCACCCCTACCATATTAACCGCGCCTTTAAGTAATTTTGTGTTACACTTCCAGTATTATCACAAAATGTCGGTTAATTTTACTCAAAGTGCAAGCACAGTTTCAAAGCACTATTTTTGCTTAGTTTTCTCGTGATAATTAAACATAAAATAAAATTAGAAAACACAAAATGTAGTTAGGATGATCATATTGCTTATATTCGGCGATAAATGGCAAGCCAAGATAGAGCACCATAAAATATGGCCTACATTATATAATACGATACTCTACTAGCATTGTAATTTACCCAAGATTTAGTAACTTCTTAAATTACGATAAATTATCTGGAAATAGATCATTGAAACTGAAGGGTAGTTTCTAGTTCAATTGATATTAGATCTTAGCTTTGAAGACAGGTTCTATGAAAGTTTTTACGCTATATTAAAAAAAAAAAAGGTAAAAAAAAAAATAGAACAATATTGGCAGCATCGCAACGAGGTTTCAGTTTAATTTCTTGAAAAATATAAATTATATGTATTGTCAACAAAATGTCGCCTGGAGTGCATTGCAAATTTCTCACACTAACTACAATAATGAGACAGACATTTGGTTGAAAGATTTCAGGGCAAATATTGTATTGACATTATGTCGTCCTCCAGGCGAGAGAAGTGAGAGGATTTAATTATACATACAAATGTATCGTTACAAGTGAACGATGTTTGCATCTCTACTCAAAAATTGCATTTTTCCAAGAAAATTTTCAGTAGGAATTTGTCATTTGATTACATAATGCCTAGGTGTTATGAAAGCTATTTTAATAGATTAGAGCCCCTTTCATAACATGTTCACTTTCATTACCCCTTGGCGTTGTGTATTCACATGACAAATTCCTACTAAAATTATTCGGTGATTTTCATCACCATGTTCTAATACGACAATTTTTGGCCTCTCTGACTGAAAATTTCACCGATTTTACTCATGAACATTTGCAAAAAACAGAAACATTAACATAAAATGCATACTCATATTTTTGGGGGAAAATGAGTCTTGTGAGTTAGTTTTATCTTCATGTAATTAACTGACGTCCTTCCGTCTAGGGAATGAAGATTGGATGCAGTAATCTAGGACTTCATTGAATCTTCCGACCTTGACACAAAGAAAAACTTTACACATTTGCCAACGTCGTTTTACTTTGAACTGGTACGGTCATTTGAGACTCCTCTCGCTGACCACATGGCTTTTAATTAGCAGGAATAAACCTTCTACTAAGAGTTCAAGGGCAAGCTTAAAGTTAGCCGATACCTATTTTACAGCGCTTTCAACCTCAATTTAGTTATTGCCGCGGGTGGACGTGGGTTTTCGATTGAAAACCACTCACCGAAAACCCCTTTTCCTTGGTGATTGCTAAGGATACTCTACAAAAGTAAAAATTAAAAGAGTGACCGAGGCAATGAAAAGGTTAAACAATTAACAAGCATACACCTACCTAGCGGAACCTTCCTTTCTTGGGCGTAAGCTGGGCCGTACTTTGAGATAATATATTTTTAGGTATTATCTACGCCAGCGAAAGAATCTATACAAAAATGGATGAAAGAGGGGTAAAAAACCAAGAAGCACACAATCTTTGGTTTTAACCAATTTGTGCATCGATCTTCTGGAATCAAAAACATCCAATTTTGAGCGTTTGAGCCTAACAAAGAGCGAAGCAGCGTGCTGTCAGCGCGCAACCCGCATCGGCTCCTACAAACCTAAAGGGATACTTCACGCATTGCGCAATGATTGAAGTATCACCTTGGGTTTGTAGGCGCCAGTGCGCGTCTCGTGCTGGAGCCGCTTGCCGCGATTGTTGAAATTGATAGACAAAACTTTAGAAAAAGTAGGCATAGGGAGTATGAACCGATCCCATTGGTTTAAATGGGTGGTTTCCATAGACTAAAGGAGAAAATGAAGGACTACTAATTGAGTCTCTCGTGGGTTGCTGTTAGTTAGTATATTATCTAAATGCTTTGTCCATTGCAACCACCTGCTTCCACCGACAGGATCCCTCCATATCACTTGTGTCTTCTTTGTCTATAGCTTTGTCTACCGATTTCGACAATCAGCCCTCAGGGTATGTGAAATGAACCACTCAGAGCCTTGCATTTTCATCTCATTTTGCCCCACCTTACAGCAAATTTTGATTACATTTTGCAAAAATGAAATACTACTTTTTACTCATTTTAGAAAAAAAGCTATGTGGTAGTTGTTCTCCTAAGTAGATAGGTGATTTTATGAAAGAGGCAGGAAAAGTATTTCCTTACTGCAAACTGCAATACATTTTGCCTGGCTCCAACGCAAATGGACGTCATTTTTTAATTAGAGACTGATAGTTCTTACATGTTCGTGCAAGCGCTTATCTGCGAGGAGCAACTACGTTGTCTCTAAAATAAGCGGAAAACATTCGTTTTTAATTGCAAAAGAGAGCCCAAATATTGTTCAGCTGAGTATTTACAACTTGTCAATAAGTATGGAAGAAAGTTGGAAACGAAGCAAATCGAGGAGAAACATACACTCGTTCTTAGCGACTTTAAAAGTACACCCAAAAAAAAGTGAAGTTGATTTAACATTCTGGATGTAAAAAAAAGTATGCAAGAACTTAAACAACGCTGAGTTACCCACTACGGCAGTTACTTTTACATATCAACATCGCCAAAGTAACTGCTGTAGCAGTTAATTTAGCATTTTGTGAGTTCTCGCACACTTTTTTCCATACAGAATGTTAAATCAACTTCACTTTGTTTAGTGTATTCTTTAAAATTCATCATTGAAAAATGGCTAGTTGTAACTTTATAATCCCATTTTGATTCGGCGAAAATAGATTCGAGGTAATTTTGAGAATGATAAGGCAACGCGTTTCCGTTTCTTCGGGATTTCGGTTGAGGCTCTGCATTTTATTTTAATTAACGCGCTCCAATTATTTAAGTGACGAGAAGACAGATCTAGACGATTGTGTGATGTCAAATGCACCGGCTTGATATTAAAAATAGCGCCAGGTTAATCGCTAGCGTCGCAACCTATTCATTCCTCGCTCCGACAAATGATATCAACGAACTTTGTGCCGCCGTGAAATATTTTCGGAAAAATGAGGCTGAGTTTTTATACCGTCCCAGCCGGTCCACGATTCGCTGCGACNGGGGGGGGGGGGGGGATATTGAACAGATGGTAAATGGTGAATGCGGCATGCCTATCGATGAGTAATATACTCGGTAAAATTATGTTTTTGTCAACAATTGAAAGTAATAATTTAATCATTGTTTTTTATGTTCCAGAGGGATGGATTAAACACGTAATGATATTGCCAGGCCTCTGTGACATTCCGGGAATTTGTATGACGGAGAATGATGTCAAATGTTCCGATTAAATGCACCGAAAAAATATGATATACTGACATTGCATTTTGATTGTCAATGTGCCCTTGGGCTGATTATTGAAATGGGCCTGTTGCAAACTTTTGCTAGAGCAAAAATAAGAGTTGTTTCTCATAGATAATGCCTCAAAAATCACGATGAGCGCATTGGCAAGGTCTGAAATGCACTCATAACTTCACAGTCTGCGTAAGAAATTTGCGGTTTTTTGAGCTTCCCGCTTCGAAAGCGATACTACGGCACAGGTGAACCTTTTGTAAGAGGAGTCGTTCCATCGTCGGCAATACTCATCATGGCCGACGCCAATCCGCCAAAACACGTGTGATGGGACGAGATAATACCTGAACTGGATTAGACCGGATAACAATCGGCGTGTTTTAACGTTCATGTTTTCCACGCCCGCATTGATTGACCTTGAACTCTCCTCGAATTACGCGCAAAACTGCGCGCAAGTGTCGGCCATGATGAATATCGCCGACGATGGAGCGACTCCTCTAACAAAATGTTCACCTGTGCCGTAGTATCGTTTTTGAAGCGGGAAGCTTAAAAAAACGCAAATTTCTTACGCAGATTGTGAAGTTATGAGTGCATTTCAGACTTTGCCGATGCGCTCATCGTGATTTCTGTGGCATTATCTATAAGAAACAACTCTTATTTTTGCTCTAGCAAAAGTTTGCAACAGGCCCATTGATAGAAAAAACTATAGACAAAAAAGGTAAATGCAAGATGAAGCTCTCTCCTTTAGGATAATCACCCGCTAGCTAGAGTGCCTGCGTAATGCCTTAATCTTTAAAGGATTTACGCGTGTAAAGATACGAACAAATTATAAGAACGAGTGAAAACAGTAAAGTCACTGTTAAGGTTTCAACGGTCGATCTTTGTCATAATCATAAAAGCTCTTGGGGAATCTCTCCTTAATTGGACGTATTTCTGTCAAACAGAACCACGTAAATTGAGCCATGAGCCCTGTTTTGCATATATTCTTATGGATCTCAGGGCTCATGTCTCATTGCACATAGTTTCGTTTGAAAGAAATACGTCCAATTGTATTCATTACGTCACGACGCGGCGTCAGAGGCGGAAAAGCATATCTCCATGTTCTCTTTTATTTCTATGTCTATTGCTTCGCTTGTACATTTCAAGAATCAGCCCGCAGCCTTTATAAACGTTGAATTGGCGGATACTTGGATAGTCATCATTTCTGTCTTAGCGGCCCCCCCCCCCCCCNCCGGACCATTTACGATTGTTTTCTCTGTCTTTTGTTTGTCATGTCAATTTCAATGATCTGGAAGAATGATCTCAAAGGACCAACTTTTCTCGTGGTATTGCAAGACAAGAGATATTCAGTTACAGCTTTTCTACTGAAACTATTGACTCATCCAGGATACATTAAGGATACATCTACGTAGAGTAGTTTCATTTTCTCATTAGCGGCACTGCACAGATAGCCGCTAACTCGACTAAAACATCACTACAACAGCGGCTGAACTGCGGAATAAGAGTTGTAAACTCCCGTGAGCCTCTTACAATGAGTCAGAGAAAGCGGAGGAATAATTTCCTTGACATTTAGACAACGCTCGGTGTTAAGCTGCACAGACAGAACGGGCGAGAAATAATTATCTTTCAAGATTATCAACAAGATTTTCATCGGGCTGTCAAGGAGCTGTCACCGAGACAACGAGCGGGTCCAGAGTCTCGCTGCCTTCGTGTTGGAGCCGTTTCCCCGATGCCCCTGCCATTCCTCCGACTAGCCACCCGCCAAGCACGGCACGCCGCCACGCAATCCTGCCACTTCGCACGCTAAATTGCTAATAATTTAAAAAGAAACGTTTACCTCGTAGTTTTCGTGGGTGCTAGGTCATTTTTCCTACATCAGGTTTTCCTATTACTTTTTTCCTACTCGTTTTTTGTCCTATTACAGTAAGTCCTACGAGTGAGATGTCCAACTGGCTTTTTTCCTAAGGGTGTTTGTCCTCATAATCCAATAATAATTGAAACGTTAACATGAGTAGAGTAGAGGGAAATTTTTCAGAGGGAGTAAAGTTTTCTCAGCGAGCCGAATATAAATGCGTGAACAGGAGGCATCACAAGCTGAGCCTTCTATACCCTCAATATAAGGAGGAGGATGAAGCTGCACTACTTACGGGCATGCGGCCACAACTTTAACTTGTGAGGTACCTATGTTGTTTTTTTACTTTCTCGATCCCCTAGTTTTAAAATTGAATGTAGGACAAATGCCCCTAGGAAAAAAGCCAGTAGGACATCCCACTCGTAGGAGTAACTGTGATGGAACAAAAAACTAGTAGGAAAAAAGTATTAGGAAACTTGCAGTAGGAACAAATGTTTTAGGAAAAATGACTTGCCACCGTTTTCGTAGCGTAGCTGGATGAGAAGAATACGGTCATGTTGGTATTTATGTTTGATCAGATCATTAAGCTCTGGGAGCCCAACAATTTCACTTTTAAAACTGGCAAATATTTTTAAAACCTGTTCCTAATCTCAACGAGCCGTAGCTGGTTTAAAAGAATCTATGCAAAAATGAATGAAAGAGGGGGAAAAAACCAAGAAGCACGCAACCTTTGGTTTTAACTCATTTGTGCATCGAGATATCTTGTAGCGTCAAATACTTCCAATTTTGAGCGTTTGGGCCTAACACAGAGCGGACCAGCGTGCTGCCAGCGCGGAACGCGCATTGGCGCCTACAAACCTAAAAGGATACTTCGTGCATTGCGAAATGCTTGAAGTATCCCCTTAGGTTTGTGGCGCCAATGTGCGTTCCGTGCTGGCCGCCCGCCCACCGCGCCGCAGCGTGCTAAGGCGCCTCAAGCAACTATTTCACAACAGAGGTGTTGCACAGAATAATACGGAATAGAAGGCGCTTCAACGCAAAAAGTTAAGTGAGTAGGTCAATGCTGCCGGATAAAATGCAATCCAAAAATCTAGTTTTAAACACCTGTCCTGCTATCCTCTCTATGGTGCAAAAGTTATTATCGGAAGTTTACGTCCAGATTCGCACCTAATAATAACTCATGACCAAAGAGGAAAATAATTCGTCAAGCGAACCTTCAAAAATTCGCCTGCCAAATGGATCACTTCCACATTCATCAAAGGTGAATTTTACTGCATGTTTTGTTCAAAAAGTTGTGCATCTGTCGTCATTAGGAGGAAAGTAGCGTTAACCTCTGATTTTACCTTCTACCTCACCCAATTGAATGTATTTCTGCCAAACAGAACGCAGTGCATCAAGACATGAGCCCTAAGATTGTAGCGCATAACAGGGCTTCAATCATAACGCACAGAGTTCCGTTTGGCAGAAATACGTCCAATTATAAATTCCTCTGATTGTTAGTGAGGGGTCTCTGAAATATATTTTCTCTGGTTTGACAGGTAGGATTTTGACAACTGGCAATCATGGCAGGAGCGCAGGAGATGACAACAACTGCATTTGATGACGGGAAGGGACTTTTATTGCGTGGCCGATTTTAAAGACACAAACCCTGCATTGAACTCCGAAACGAGGGATTGAATTTTGTGTCAACTCCGCTGCAAGTTTCACATTTACAAACACATAAAAAACCCTCGCGCCCCGATCGGCTATCGAAGTTCAAAAGGATAGGAGTCACTGACCTCACTTCTGGTTATTTTCTTCGTTCCATTCATCTGAATTTTCATCAAAGGGATTAAATTGTTCGCACAGCCTCAACATTGGTTCACCTTCGAAAATTGCATCGCACTGGTGGAATTCTAAGCCGCATTGTTCTGTTTTCTGTCTTTTTCACTTTTAAAAATTTAGAGGAAGCAGCAAATAAACAAAAACAATCGAAATGCTCATATCTCTCATTTTGACATTTTCAGGCGAAGGAACGCTTACTTTTCAATGTTGCAATTTTTTTTCTTCTTCTTCAAAAGTGTAATCTCTTTGCGAACTTGATGGACATTTATCGTCGCCTCTCTAACGTAATGGCGTATCCCTATTTCCACATGAGCCTTAACAAGCATAGAGTTATATAGAGCACAGGAGAAATCGACATATGCTCTCACTCAGAAAAGCTACGCTATATCTGAAAATTTCCGGAAATTATAATCCATGTGATGTGCACAATTATAGCATCATTTTTACCAGGTGCCGTTCATTTTTTTTTTTTTTGAAAAATCATTAATATAAACTTCGAAGGATTCTGCCTTTTTCTATTTCACTCGAGGGGAAGTGTCCCCTCCCGGACTCTCTTCCCCACCCGGTGACTGACGCTGCGCTGTGCTGAACGGTTCAGCCTGAACCTTTCCCCTACGTCTGACCGTTCCCCACTCCTCTGTCAATCGAACCATATGCCACCNTGAAAATCGCATAATTTGGTGCAATTTTACAACACTGGAACGCAACTACGCTTTCCGTCTGGGAAACCGCGATTTTATTTACGTATTTGGATAATTGTTTTGTCGAATTGTTTTGTCGCCGGTGCATTGGCTCCTATAAACCTAAAGGGATACTTCACGCATTACGCAATGCTTGAAGTATCCCCTTAGGTTTGTAGGCGCCAATGCGCCTTCCGTGCTAGCGCCCACCGCGCCGCAGCGTGCCACGGCGCATCAAGCAACTATTTCATAACAGAGGTATTGCACAGTTTCATACGGAATTGAAGGCACTTCAAGGTATTAAGAATGACAGGCTTCCTTTAAGAATACGGAGCTTCCCTCGCAATATAAATCAAGATACTACGGCACAAGAAGAGAGCGATAATCAACAAATTCACTAAGTCTTTTAGTATCCGTATTCAATAACATTTAGCATAATTGTTAATTTCATCAGAGAAAAGTGACTCGATTTAGGCAAAAGCATTCTTAAGTATGCCGTCACGAAGATCTTATTTCATTTTTGATTCAAGAATAATATAGCTAAATGAAAACTGGTTTCTGATTGATGTTGAAGACTTTTGTTTTTATAGAAGCATACTTTCTTCTTTAGACAAGCATTATTTTCTTAATTGATTCATGAGGAAATCTTCTCGGCGGTACATTTGAGCATATTTCTGCTTGAACTAAGTCACTTATTCCTCTAATGAAGTTCAAAAAGCATGCTAAACCTTATTGAAGGACTTCGTAAGTTAGTCGACTACTACTCTCTTTTTGTCGTCGTCACTAGCTTTAATTTGCAAAGGAACATTGTGCTCTTGAAAGATACCATAGATCATGATACGTTGGGGTGCCTTCAATCTCGTATGACACTGTGCCTCACTACACCTCCGCGACAAAATAGTAGCTCGAAGCGCCGCGGCACGCCGGCACCGTCGCAAAGTTGTCGTGCACAGAAAAAATCTATGAGCCTTCAGTTGAGGCAAATCAAAAGGTTCACCCGGTTATAACATGATGGAATTTTCTTGAAAGATAATTAAGTCCTGTTGCACCAATGAGGTGTAGAGAGTTTTAATGAATTTCCCCGCGTGCTCCTCTATTCTCACCAAAAACGTCGTGAGCAATTGTTGTTTGTATTTACATGTGGACCAATTAACTTTGGCTCTCAATTGGTTAGTGGACCAAAACTCCCATGCCAAAAAAACGCGTGGACGTAAACTACCAGAAAACAAGCTGACATCTCCGACCCTCGGATGCTGGATAAGGACGCGATTCAATGTTCCCTCGAGAGCATCAGAAGATCCGCAAACAGTCCGCACTAATTTTACCTCGTGCCTTACGTTAATTACGTTAATTTGACCCTGCGCCCACGCAGGGCCCTATATTTACTCCATCATTTCCTTCTTTGTCTATCTAAATACATATTCCAGCCATTTCGCTCAGTTTTCCATTTGTCTTCTTTGTCAAATTCGAAAATCAGCTCGCTGATTTGACCATTGACTTGAAACAAACCCATTTGCTACTCAGCGGGCCGATTATTGAAATTGATCGACAAAGCTATAGACAAAGGAGACAAAAGAGGTATGGAGAGGTCTTATTGGTGGAAGCGGGTGGTTGCAATGGACAAAGGAGATAAGTAATGGACTAACTAACGGCAACTCACGAGAAACCCGACAGTTAGTCTATCATTTTCTCCCTTTGTCGATAGGAACCACCCATCTCAACCAATAGGATTGCTACATACTCCCCATGTCTTCTTTGTCTATAGCTTTGTCCATCAATTTCAATAATCAGTCCGCTGAGAGGCTTCCGGTAAACGCCTGTTGAGATCTCGACCGAGAAGAACCCTAATTTCCCGTGGACACGCGACCGTGCGACCACGTGACCACGCGGGGGCGAAAGAGCATTCCTCGAAAAGCGGGGACGTCTCAATCTTGGAGCAATCGGTCTTAAAAGGCTCGGAAAGTTGGAAAAATTAGAGTGTTCTGCGGCTAATTAAAGCGGAATCCAATTACGGGGCTCCCATGCTCAGCTTCAATTATGCTGAGAGCCTCGAATCTAGGCTGCTCCTTCGGAGACCGGCTACCGGCACACTGTGCAACGAGGCTTCCAAAGAGATCGGATATGGAATTTATTCACTAAAATGGACCACTAGACAAGGTACGAGTTAAAGGATTCTGATACATGTTTCTTAACCAAATTTCACGTAAAACACGACTCGCACAACAGAAATTACTGAAACCAACTCCTAACGAAGATATTAACGTTTTTATTTCACATTGGTTACGAGGAATTTGAACTGCCCGCTTACGAGAAACTCAAAGCTCTACGTGAGTCAAATCGTGCACTACAACGGTTTCAACAAGCTTCTCAATCGAGCAATGTTCATTGCCCACCATGTGTTGTTCAAACTATAAGCAATTTGCTATAGCTGAGCCAAAGCGTCAAGATTGAGGTTGCCAGATTTTTATATCGCAGAGACTGCAATGATAAACGTTTAGCGCGCGATGTGAATCACGTAGAGCATTGAGTTTTCATGAGCGGGTGGTTTCAATTCACGCATCAAGAATCATTAAATATCTTCGTAAGGCGTTGATTTCGGTTAATTTCGGTAATTTTCGTTGTGCGTATCGTGTTCTACGTGAAATTTTGGTTAGGAATCATGTATCAGAATGCTTAAATTCGTACCTTGTCTAGTGGTCCATTGACCGTCTCTAAAGTCTCCCTCAGCTCGGTTCCCGATGAGAAATTTAGTTTTGAGAAAAATATGAACATGTTTCCTCGTAATTTACAGGAGGGCGGAATCTCGATTATCCGCGATCATTGATTATCGATTATCCCGATGGGTCTGTTACACGCAAGAGATACAGACAACTGAGAAGACTTTTTGCAGGTAAAAATTATGCACATATTTCACACGAGAGACTCGAAATAAGTTGGGGAAAACCAAGTTTCAAGAAAATTAACATACTTTGGAAGTTTAAAGAAAATGTCTGTAATTTACAAAGAAAAGTGGAACTTAAATTAATCAGGGTTCCCAGCCAAGTCTGGAAAAAAAATCCCTGACTTTTCCAGGTTTCCCAGGCCAAAATGAAAATTTTTCCAGGCCTTTTTCCGTGGAAAAAACTCAAATAATTTGCCCTAAAAGAGTCAGCGCGCGCATTTTTCGGTTTTTGTAAAAACTCCTCTATTTTCATCAATTTTTGATCTGGTTCAGCTTTTTTTTTTTTTATAAGAACCAGGCTAGGATAGTATCATAACACAAATGAAATCACAAAAAAAACGTAAAATGTGTTGGAAAAAAAATTGGCGAAATATAAACGCCTTCTTAAACGATACATGCATTGGTGAAAACAAATGATTTTTCAATTTGTTTCATTTACTCATAGTAGTATTGGATTTGAAAAATAAATCCCATCATGGTATTGCTGCTATGCTAAGCATAAGGAATAGAGCTAAGGAAAAGAGCACTGAACAGATTCTTTTAAAAAATAATCTAACCTGCAGTCCTCGTTCTGCAGACTATTAAGAACTATTCTTAAAAAAACTGAGAAATGTATATATATTTTTTTAAATGAGCGTATTGACCAGGGAAAAAAGGCAGAGTTACAAAAAAAATAACCTCTACGTTAGCATGCAGACATAGTTCTCAGCTAAGCGCAAGAGATCCTAGTGAGTGTACTTGAACTTTTACATTGAAGATTGAGGGTTACCCGATCGAAGAGCATAGGCGTAACTAGGTCATTTTGCTGGGGGGGCCTGGCCTCCCACCACCGGGGGGTATGGAATACCCTCCAGCTCAGGGGGGGACTTCGGGGGGCCTCCCCCGGAAAATTTTTGAAATTTTAACTCTACTTGGGCGCATCTCGAGGCACTTGTGGCGCTAATCTTCCTTCAATTTCTGCCTAAAAATCACCCAGTTTTATGCATTTTAAGGTTCCGGAAATTTTTTGAAATGTTAACTCTATTTGAGCGCATCTCGAGGCACTTGTGGCGCTAATCTTCCCTCAATTTCTGCCTAAAAATCACCCAGTTTTTTACATTTTAAGGTTAAAATACTTTGAAATTGTTGCATTCAATAGGTTTTTCTATTTATAGGCATCCTCTCACGGGCCACGGCGACAGAGACTTACCGTTAAAGAAGGTCTTTTTGCAACATCCAGAATTTCTGGGGGGGGGCAGATGATACTATTTCCAATTCTAGGAGGGGGGGGGGCAGGCCCCCCCTTCGTACGCCTCTGTCGAAGAGGAGTGAAGAGGAGTGGCTAGCTCCTGCGATCTCTTTTTTTCATTAGACGCAACCGGTCGCACATGATGCCCCCATCATTATGGCTGACCTGCAGGGGGAGCCACCGAACACTTCCGAGTAGTTCCGATTCGTTCCGAATGCCGATAAAGAGGATGAGTTGGTGGAAAATTCAAAATACAACGAAGGAATTGCAATTTCAATTTTAATTATTTTACTTTTATTTGTTTACTTATTAAATTTATTTTCTCAGTACTTGAAAAAATTCCAGACTCTTGGAGCAAATTCCCTGACTTTTCCATGTTTTCCAGGCCATTTTTTCCCCTGACTTTTCCAGGTTTTCCAGATCGCTGGGAACCCTGAATTTATGCCGTGAGCCCTGTAATGCGTAAACACTTATGGGTCTCAGGACTCATGTCTTAATGCACATAGTTCCGTTTGGTAGAAATACGTTCATTTTGCCATTCCCTGGCGAATCCTACTTTTTCCCTGTCTTAGACAGCGGACCGCAGTCTTCAATAATCGGCCGTTTCAATCGATAGGATCGCTATATTTTTTCTTAGTCTTCTTTATCTTTAACTTTGTCGATCAATTGCAATGATCAGGCCATTGCCGGTCATATTTCTATAAAAAATCGAATTCCTTGATCAATTTTCCAACCTTGAAACGAGCTTACGTCCCTCCATCAAAGGATCGACGAATCAAGACATTATCACGCATCAAATCGTCGCTCCTCCGACGAAAAGACACATCTCAATTTCTACGTGAGCTTTATTTTCCATACAAATCCATGCTTCCAAGACTCATGCGGAAATTGTTATACGCCCATACGTCAAAGGAGCGACGAAATGATGGTCGACGTCTATGACGATCTGGCAAGGCGGGAGCCCAGGATGCTGCGTACGAGATGAGGATGAGATGAATGGCTATAGGTGAAAGCATCTCTTCATCGAGGCGGTCATGGCATCGTGCATTCGAGGATTCGTGTCGGTGCAATTGCCCTTTTGGGGAAATGCATCCTGATCATCTTGATTGAGACGCATCGGATGCTCGGGTCCGAGGATTTCACAAAGCACAATCCAGGCAACATGACGATAGGACATTGAATCCATGTCCTAGTGTCTAATTCTGTCGTGCTAAGGGAGAACGTCGTAAGAGCCTTCAGACGCTGCCAAGTTTCTTCTGATAAAAACCGGATTGGGTCAGTTCTGCCGCAATAAGGAAAAACGCCGTATGAACATTCCAGAGTTGTCAAATTTCCTCTCAGAAAATAGTTATTTTTGAAGAAAGGTATGAATCTATCTCCTTGAAATTTTCAGGAGCCGCAGGTGGAGCTGAGAACAATATTATCGGAAAAATCGGAAGGAAAATCTTTACAAATTTTCCAGAGAACTGGTGATTTGCCGTAAGAAATTTGGCAACGCCTGAATGTTCATACGGCGTTCTTCCTAAGCACGGCAGAGTTACGATGGTCACAGAATCGTGTTTCGATGCTTGATTCTTGTAGATCAGCTAAAAATAATACCATCCAAACTCTCTAAAACCCTCCGCCTTTTAAAAAGCCGGATTTTGACGTCATCCACCGCGGTGGTGACACCCTTGGTTTCTTCCACCTCGCTTTTATCAGTCAGTGATGCACTGGTTACTCAGCGTGATACTTGGATGAAAGCAAGGTGAAAACAAGCAGTTCCAACGCCAAAGCGTTGGAGGGCGCTTCTTTAACACTGCGCATGCGAGGAACGTTTTCATACGGCCAAGCGAGAGTATTGCGGACGGACGATGTATAACAAATTGCCTACGTGAAGGTGGTCCGCCAGCAACATACCCGCCGCTAGTCTCTGGAAAACAATAGAAAATAGTAGTTACGTACGTTGCCAGCGAGCGCGCTGCGAGCGCATCTGTTTCAATTACCTAGCATCGAATCGGGCCTCTAACTTTCTATTCTCTCTGACATAACCTTAAACCTTCAACCCAGAGCCGCAAACAGCTGACGCTTGACGATGCTGCGCCGAGAAAATGAACCAATCACAAAACAGCACAGTAATACGTCACTAAAATGAAGAGATCACGTGACTGTTCGTGATTTTTTCGAATCAATCTGAAACTACAACCTCGAATATGAGGCATTTAAGCATAACGAAGCCCCAAAATAGTTTAACCAGGTATTACGTCCGTGCGAGATTGTTATGCTTAAAAGCAAAACATTTCACGAAAACTTTTACGAATACCAGATGCAGAAAAAAATCAAATTTTCCCGGGTGTACCAGAATGGCGTCATTACCCATAAGGCAAAACGGTATGTAGTATAGTACATGTTACATCGGGGGAGTCGAACGGCTGGAAAGGGCGCATCTGGTACCCAGAAGCGCCCAAAACCAAGGGTGTCACCGCCGCGATGGATGACATCAAAAACCTGTCTTTTCAAAGGGCGATATCTCTGTTAATATTGAACGTAGAAAGTTGCTGTTTGGACGGATCTTATTATTTTTAGGTGACTCACAAGAATTCAAGCATAAAACCACGATTTTATGACCAACGCAACTGAACCATTCACCGGGAAAATTGTGAGTATTTTCCCCCGAAATTTTCAGACGATTTTGCACGCAATCTAATGTAAATATCTGAAATTTTAAAGGAAAAATATGCATAAATGTCGTAAAAAATACATGCTTTATCGAGGAAAACTTGGCAACTCTCGAATTTTCGTGCAGCGTTCTTCCTTAGCACGGCAGAATTCAAGCCGAGCCGATTACAATCAAGAAATGCCTTGAAGGAGTGGATTCTAGATTTTTCCTATGTGATTTATGTTGTTTCTGAGTCATTTAAACACTTGAATTCATATGTAT